>KN050010.1:0-43548 GCA_000743315.1 Lignosus rhinocerotis TM02
AGCCGGAGTACAGAGTATGGAATACGGGGAATGGGAATGGGAACAGGGTATGGAGTAAGGGAGGTGCGGGGAAGGTTTGCGGAGTTCGGGGTACGGAGTTTGGGGTAAATGTCCATGATGTGGGTTACGGGCCGCACGGACCGTAACACCTGCCTATTATTGTTGTACACTTTTGCAGATGTTTATTGTGTGAGAGAAAGAGAGAGCGTGGGAAGAAGAAGATAAGATTTGGCATTTGGACCGTGCACAGGAATATATAAACCTCCATGGCCTCTAAGAACTTTGTGTTCAACAATTCTGATTCACAGGGTATTTTTGGATTGAGGGCCTTAAGATGCTCATGGCTTTGATTTTTGTCGGTCACTAATTATAACCCATTTCTGTGTTAATGCATCCTGTCTAATTTGTCTGCATCCTAAACAATGCTCTTTGAAGCATGTTAGAGGTTACAATGATGGCTATCAACATGAGAAACATACTCTGCCCATGCTTATCTGTCAATATGAGATAAATACTGTGTCCATTGTGGCACTTGGAATGAAATCAGTAAAAGGTTTTGGCCTGAAGAGACATCAGTGCTCACCATGTAAATCCAGCCAGGAATGCTGTGATTTGTGGCTGTAGTGCTCATATGCATATGTGCAGGAGGTGCCCAAGGAATGTCAGAGGAGGATGTTGTGAGGCAGAACAGTGGCACAAAACTTGCAGCTTTTATGTGCTTTCTGTCAGAATATCTGGCTAGCCATAGCCAGACATTGGCCTGCCTGCATCAAACACTCACATTGATTGTATGGTGTCAACAGAGTGGTAAATGCTCATACTTTATCTTTTAACACCACACTGTGGTTATCTCTGTGGATATCTCAATAGATCCATGAACCCCAGGGCACAAACGGCGTGAAGGGTAATGAACTTACAGATGAGACAGCGAAGCAAGCCGCGGCTGGGCGTACAAGCGCAATTGATGCGCTCCCAAAGGAGCTTCGTAAGTCCCTGATACTGAGCACATCCCGCACACGGCAAAAGTTCATGGCACACCTTGACAAGAAGGCAGCAGAGCCCTGGGGCTCGCATGCGATGGAACCCGCTTTAAGGAGGTGGATGGACGACTCCTTTTCGAGAACTACGCTGCGCTGATTGAGCCCATCCTGTTGCGGATGGATGTGCAGTTGTTCAGCCTGGCTCACTGGGATCGCGAGTCCAACTTGTCGACAAGCTCAAGGAGTCCATGATCTCGGTACCGATATCAAATTGGCAGACACAACGAGCAGGACCAAGAGAATGACATACACATGTTTATCAAAGACAATCCCTGAAAGTCGAACAACGACCCATAACCTCGATACTAAGCCGCGATCAACGAAGCCGCGAGTTCAAGCAGCGTATTCCTTGCCCTCATGGAGCTCCCTGAACGGAATGCGCACCTCCAGTTCTGGGAACCACCTGACGATCCCATCGTCCCCATTACTCCGCCGGATTGCGACGACCCAGATGTTCTCGTACGGCGGCAAGCCATCCTCCCACGACTCGCCTGCGATAGCGAGTGGCCAATCACCCTGGAAGGCACCCCAGGTAGGATCGTCAGCATGTAAGCCGGATGGCAACAGAGTAAGTCAACGCACTTGGGCGGCCGCTCCGTATTGCTCGCGCACAATGAGCGAGAGGAGGTGGCCCCATGTTAAACCCCAAACGTCCTTCGTCAGCTGGGTCGGTGCCCGAGCAGTCTCTCCAGGGAACTGGTGCACACAGTTAGTTGCTTGGACCACATGTCACCAAAACTGAGACACGCACATAGGCCCTCTGGACCACCACCTGGCTGTTAGCAAACACTTTGGACTCGTCGATCTTCATGTCCGCGCCCATGACCTTGCTCACGATCACCGGATTTGGCGCCCAGTTCTCCGCGATGTTCAAGCAGTCTTTGAGGCGCAGGCCGACGGCGGCGTTTGGTTTCATCTTGACGGGCCACACGAAGGAGGAATCGACGTCGAAAGGAAGTGGCACATACGTCACTTCCGTGCAGTCTTCGCGCCCACCTCGGCGGGAGATGGACGATCGGCCCGCTACGTGCATGCTCAGTTGAATGAGTAGGATGGAGTTATCAGCGTAAACACATACTTCGTGCTGAAACACGCTGGAGGGAGCTTCCGGACGAGTAAGAGGGCGAGAATGGGGAGAAGCTCATTGTGCTCTTCAGAACGAGAACGATGCTTGGAAGGAATGGATGATGAACAAACGAACTGACCGACTCGTCTCTTATACTACGCGGATGTTAGCATTGACTTCGCACACGAGCCACTGAGTTTCGTGGACCATCTTGCCACTCGTCCAAAGCAGCAAGTTACATGGAATTGAAAAGCGACAGAACAGCAACAACAAATCGCGTTAAGCGTTACTCCACAGGTTGCATCTAGGTGTTGGTAAAAAATCAACGCAGACGCAACAAGTAACTACCACGCACATCGTACATATACATGGCACCCTGTCGTTGACCGATGCTCAGTCCAAAGAAAACAAACACGCACAGAACCAACTATAGAATAATCAAGAGAACATTTGATCCGAGAACATTTCAAAGTCAGTACCCGGATCGCTCTGGGGCTCAAACCCACTATCAACGATATGACGTCTCGGGCAGACGTCGTCATGGCTTGTGCTCATTGACGATCTCGAAGCCATATTGATGCGCTTTACGTCGTGGGTTTCTAGGGTATCAGATGCCTTTTGAGGTTCGCCTGTGAACTATAAGAGACGCCGTATGGTGGGATCGATTGCGTAGATTTGGTGGTGATTCCGGATGGGGCGGCGGGCTTCCAGGCAGAACCATACATCTCCGCAAGTAGCTGATTGATGTCTGGAGCAGCCGTTAAAGCTGCTTTAGCTTGCGCAATTACTGGCCGGAGTGACCTGGCCGGGACAGCATTTGTCGTAGGGGGTATGGGAGCGGGCGGGGGAAGGGCAACAGGGACTCTCCTGGGTCCACACGACGAGGTCGAGGTCGAAATATCCTGCCGTTTGGCATTGTTGCTCCTCTTCACCGAAGGTGTGGTCCGGGAACAAGTTGAGGGAACTGTGTCGTGGCCGAAGTGTCGGGGAGTCTCCCATTCGGATAGATCCATGTCGAAATGTCGAATAATCGGCGGTTGACTAGGGAGACGCTATTGGCGCGCGAACAAACAAGGCAATGAGAAAAGGCGACGTTGCAAAACAATAGAACGCACTTTAAGGTGGAACTTGCACACCTTGAACCCACTCTTCCCGACGTCCATCCATGCCTGGGGTGATACTGTTATCGATGCCCACCATTAGAACTGAGACTGGCAGACGTACACTTTCTACGATGTACAGCCCATCATATCGGTATCCCTCTACGGGAGCATAAGCAGGGTTTGAGTTGTATCCCCGCACCACACGGACGGGCTTTTGCGTCTGCACGGAGAGCTGAGCAGAGCGGGGCAGAAGATGTCAAGATCCGAGAGGTCTTCATGTGAACTCCAGTAGTAGACATACCTTGAGCGATGCGTTACGCGAGTTAGACCATGATTGATCGCATGTTTGGGGGCCTTCACGAGGCTGTACGGGGAAGAATGAGGGATGGACAAGACAGTCGAACTCGAGCAGACTCACTTTCTCTCCATCACTCTTGTCACGACCTCCGCATCCAGTATACGTACTGCAAGGCAATTGATCGTGTAAGCATAAGAAGGTGGATGAGAGTGTATACGAGTCGCACAATTCATCGCCCTCGTCCTTGTCGTCTTCATAACCACCCGACATCACCACGCTGTAACATCCCGCTTCCTTGCTGCCGTTGATACCGGCAGAGATACCAGAATGCACGGAGGCATGATGTAGATATAGACTAGTTTGAGGAGAGTAAATGGGTGATGGCCGAGGAATCGTGCCAGGCATACATACCGATTTTCAAAAGTTGAACCAACTGGAACACCTGGGATGTGCCCAAAAACGTCCCTACCAGCACCAATGCGCACGATAAGATGTCATTATCAGTGTCAATTCGTTTGGGTATCACTGAGGCTCACGATGGTAGAGTGCGTTTGTGGATAGGTTTATAGGCGAAGCCAACCATTGCACCCGTCTGGAGATGGTCGTCGGATTCCAAAGTATAGCAGCCGAAGAGGAGGAGCAGGGCAAGAGCGACAAGAAGCGACAAAAGATCACGATAGGGAAGACGGTTGTTCAACAAGGCCAGATTTAGAATGGGCGTCTGTGATTGGCGATCTTAGATCTTCGCATCTGGGACTGGGTGCATACGAGTCTGCCCAGTGCCAGAAGGAACAGAATATTTGAGCATCGACGACTTGTTCAAGATCATATACTGCAGGACGCAAATAATGGTTTTAGGGAAAGAACATAGTATTGGCGTAGTTCATTGTTCTGATCGGAGTCCGATTTGTGAGTTGAGCATTCACTGGCAAGAATGAACCTAACGTCCCTGTATACATTATCTCTGGGACTCAGTGTCAGAAGTCCCAATGATCAGTATATGCACAATGCAACACACTTAGTAAATGGACTGTCCGATTGTTGATTACGGTGAACTCCTCGATAAGTTGGCCACTGACGGTGTATTAGTAGAGAATGTACTCGCATCAAGAACATGCCGTAACCTACCGTCCGACCGTTGGTCCTGGCCATGACCGAGGCACTCGCGGGAAGGGGTGAACTGCTCATGTTAATTAAATATCCCGGAACTCATAGTGGGTCATCTTAGCTATACTACGATACCGAGCATCCGTACTTATCTCACAATACCGTTGTCCGTCACATAATCGCGACAAGAGAAGTGTGTGATAGATGTTAAGGAGGAAGGTACAGTTTAAGTATGGAATAAACTACCACTCTGCGAGATTCAGAGCTCTGTATACAGTGCACTCGGCCGCACAAGTTAAACGACAAAGCCCTGTGAGCGTCGCAGATGAGACGTAGTCAATATGGACGACAGAGAGACGAGCTTACTCCATTCACCCTCCAGGTCTGGCCATTAACCCAGCTCGCTTCCTCGCTGACTAAGAAAGACACGACATTGCTAACCTCTCCGGGAGTACCCAAGCGTTTCTGTGGGTGCAATCCGACCAAGAAATTGATTTGCTGCTCTGACTTGCCCTCCCGGAACATGTCCGTATCTGTTGGTCCAGGCGCAACCGTGTTGACGGTGATGCCCTTGGGGCCAAGTTCCTTGGATAGGACGCGGGAGAGCTGCTCTACGGCACCCTTCGTGGAGACGTACAGGAGGTAGTTCGGAGTGATAAAAGAGGCTGCGACAAGTGATGTGGAGAAGAAGATGATCCTGCTTCCTGGAATCGGATGCGCATTAGAAGCGGATGTGACACAGGAGAAGAGGTCGCGTACCTGCTTTCAGATGAGGAGCTACCTCCTGCACGAGGAACAGTGGGCCCTTGACGTTCGTGTTGAAGTGCCTATCATAGCCCTCCTCGGTGATATTTGGTAGCGTCTCAAGGTTCATGATGCTTGCGTTGAGCACAAGGAAATCGATCCGGCCGAACTGTCGGAGGGTCTCCTTGAGCAACTGCTTGTTATCGGTGAGCGACGAGACGTCGGCCTTGATGACGATAGCCTTGCCTGCGCTCTTCGCGTTGATAGCATCCGCAACGCTTTGCGCGGCTGCAACGTTCGAGACGTAGTTAATGACGACATTCGCGCCCTGGGACGCGAGCCGTGTAGCGATCGCTGCACCGATGGAACGCGAAGAGCCAGTGACGATAGCAACTTTGCCTGCGAGAGGGAGGGACATGGATACAAAGCTTGCAGAACGCTGACAGAGGTACGTTCGGATCTGGGAAATATGCTGTGAAGGATGTAAGTTGGAGACATACCTTGCCCATCATGCCAACAGCTTTATAGTCCCGCGGGTCAATGAATCTCAGCCCATGTGGATACTATATCTCTTGTCCGATCGGCTAGAGCAGGGTATAGAGCGAAACCTACGGTGTGCTGACGAACATTAATCGCCCTCTGAGCTTGTCGGGACCTGTGGTGGGTCGTCGGAGGTCGGAATTGCAACGCAACGTCATTTCTTCAGGCCAACATAAGTAATATGCCTGGTTCTTATCTGGCTTATATCTGTTACATTCAATTATAATCCTCCACGTTACCTCTTTTCCACAGCCGCCACAGTCGAGGCCCGCTCGCTGTCCTGCGCAGCGAGCAACACTTGACCATGGCCCTTCACCACAGGGCCGCCATACTTTTCTGGACCTTCGCCATTTGGCTCGCCGTCGTCACTGGCCAGCCCCAGCATGTAATCAACTATTTCGACAACCTCCCGGCAAGACTATTCTTCTTTGATGACGCCTCGGTGCGTGTGCCGCGTGGTACCCCATGACACGTTCATTGACCTCTGCCTCCATCTCGCCAGAACGCCATTTATCACGACGTTGTGAAAGGCATCGTGTACTCATCTCCAGACGAGGGCAAGACATGGAAACAGGCAGAGAACGTGCCGGAGGGGCAGGCGGCGATGGTCATTGCGCATCCGTTCGATAGCAAGGTGGTGAGTACCCTATCCTTCCGGTGGTCTTTTCAACTGTGGGAGTAGGAATGCCCCCAACTGCATGACTTGACTTCCTACGTGTGCAGCGTTCTGTGACGCGTGTATGTGCGCGCTTGCACACAGCATGTGCACTTTACTCACAACGAGCATCTCCCTCTGCTCAGCATCGCGCGTAGACTTGGTTGGGTCATCCTCAGGCTTCGCGCCGTGCGGTAATTGAGTGTGGTTGTTTGCGTGGTGAGATGTTCCCATGGAGCTTCATCGTGGAAACGTCCAACGCTTATTGGGATCTTTGCCGCCCGTACCTCACTGCTTGCCGCGACGGTACACTTCGCGTATCGCTGCAAGGATTTGTGAGGATGCATTGGAGACTCGTTTGCGTGCTCGTGTATAGCGCAGCACGAACCTACAGGTGTCCAGAGGGATAGGTGTATACACGCAGGGGCATCCTCCTTTCATAACACAACACTTGTGTCGAGTGGTCCTTCATCAACACGCGCGTGTAATTCATTCACTATTGACGTCCTTTTATTACTAGGCATTCATTCTATCTAGGGGTACGAAGCACTGGCGGACCATGAATCGCGGCGAATCATGGCAGTCTTTCGACACCGTCCTACCACCAGCATTGATCGGGAAGCCGCTATCATTTCACTCCGACAAGAGGAAGTGGGGATATATCCTCTTCCAGGGAACTGCGTGTGACAAGTCAGGGGGCTGGGGCTCGAAATGTCACGACGAGGTGCTCATCAGTTCTCTTTGTCTATATGTTTGTCAACTGAAAACTCTCCTAGACTTACTACACGACAGACGGGTTTAGTAGCGAAGCACGTCTCCTCTTGGCGGATACGTCCCGCTGTCAATTTGCGCATAGCAGTGCAGACTTCAAACATGAAGCGCACGATGATCTCATCTACTGCGTTGCCTTCCAGTCTTCCTCCAGCTCTGGTGGACACGCTTTGTCATCCAGCCGACTCTTTTCTTCTACAGACTTCTTCCAGAACGAGCAAAAGGTGGAGGACCTTGGCATAGGCAGGAGCGCTCGCGGGGTCGTGGCGTTCGCTATTGTTTCCAAGTTCGCAGTCGTAGCGATGAAAGATCTCTCCGAGGGCTCTACAGGTGACATGTTGCTATACGCTACTGTGGATACGAAGACATGGGCCAAAGCACAGTTCCCTCACTCGTCTTCGGCGCGTTTACGGGAGAACGCGTATACGATCGTCGAATCCACAACGCACTCACTCGCTGTGGACGTGCTTTCACACGACCAGAGTGCTATCGGAACGCTCTTCGTGAGCAACTCGAACGGAACCTTCTTCGTGGAGAGTCTCAAGGACACGAACCGGAACGAGATGGGCTATGTTGACTTCGAGACTATCTACGGTATCGAGGGTGTCGGCATTGCTAACATAGTCAGGAATGCGAGGGATGTTGAAGGTCGGCGCCATGACAAGCAACTCCAATCACGAATCACCTTCGACGATGGTAGGCGCCCATTAAGCTGGTATATATTTGCGCGCTGACTGTCCAATAGGGCGAACATGGTCCCGTCTGCAACCACCTTCCGAAGATAGCGACCGTCATCGCATTCATTGTAACCCGAAGGATGACTCGTGCTCGCTTCACCTGCACTCGGTTACACTTCCGCACAACTTCGGTCGGGTGTTCTCCTCGCCTGCTCCTGGCTTCATTATGGGCGTCGGGTCTATTGGCGAATATCTGCAGCCATACGAGGAGTGCGACACGTTTCTCAGCACGGACGGCGGTATCACATGGAATATGATTCGCCATGATGCCCATAAGTATGAGTTCGGGGACGAGGGCAGCATACTGGTCGTTGTCAATGATGAAGAGGGTGCCGATTCAGTCAGCTACTCTACCGATTACGGGAAGACATGGTACGAATTAGGTCAACCCATTTTGGCCCAAGTTAACAAGACTTACTCTCCAGGAAGCCGTACAATTATGGAATTCGTATACGAGCGCGGATTCTGACGACAGTTGGGGATTCGACTTCGCAGAAGTTCCTACTTATCGGCCAGATCGCGAGGAAGGACCAGGTAAAGGATAAAGGTCGCTTCGCTGCCATCTTCCTCGACTTCGCTACTCTGGATAGGCGCAAGTGTGATGACAGCGATTTTGAGGATTGGACCGCGCGGTCTTCAACGCACCAATGTCTCATGGGTCACAAGGTACGTCTAAGGGGTAGATGACATAGCTATTCCCACTGACTTTCATGCCAGCAAACCTACAAGCGCCGCAGGGCAGATGCCAACTGTTACATCGGGAACAAGTTCCGTGACCCCGTCGCCAAGGAGGAGCCTTGCAGTTGTACGGATGAAGACTATGAGTGCGACTACAACTTCATCCGGAACGGCGACAGATGTGTTCCAGCCGGACCCGAGCCGATACCGGCTGGGGGGTGTAATGAACCACATGAGACGTACATGGGATCATCAGGCTACCGCAAGATTCCTGGGAACTCATGCATCAGCGGTGATAACCCGAAAGACAAACCTGTTGAGAAATCTTGCGAGAACGGTATGTGTGGTTGTACATATAGTACACAGTTGAGTTATTCACGAGCGGCTTCAGCACAACCACAGGAGGGCGCGGTCACACACCAGACGGTAGGTTTAGGCATCCCTTATGCCTTCGCAGTATATTCAATTTCTGACTTCTCTGCAGTTCGAATTCCCTAGTCCGATTGTTCAGTACTCCTATTTCCGCGAGTCCAGCGCTATCCTGGTGAGACTCGCCGACAACAGCATCTGGCAATCGCCCAACGAAGGCTACACCTGGCACCGCATACAACCGGAGGAGGAATTCGTCGCGTTCTACCACCACACATACGCCCCAGATCGCGCGTACCTTATCACCAACACCAGGAGATTCTGGTACACTACCGATACTGGAAAGTCCTGGTACCCGTTAGATGGGCCGACGATCCCGAACAACTTTGGTCTTCCGGTGTTGCACTTCCATCCTGGCAGGTCTGACTACCTCATATGGACTGGAAACGAGGGCTGCACTGGTTTCCCGGAGAACTGCCACGTCCAGACGCATTACACGCTCAACAACGGCCGCGAATGGACCCAGATAGACAAGTATGTGCGGAACTGCGCGTGGGCACGCGACTCCGAGCTTCGAGTCGACCCTAACCAGATCATTTGCGAGTCCTACAAGAGCAAGCAGGGAAACCAGCGGTTCTTCGGGCTGGAAAATCCGCTGCAGTTGATCAGCGGCACCGACTTCTACTCGAAGAAGACGAAGCTGTTCGACCATGTTGTCGGGTTCGCCAAATTCTCCGAGTTCTTGATTGTCGCGGAGGTAAGGGCCAGTTCCCTGGAGTTAGTGCGCGAGAATTCACCCCACTCTGTTAGTATCAACTCCAGAAGCAATCGTTAGATATTCAGGTCTCCCTCGATGGGCGGACGTTCGCCCCCGGAGAGTTCCCTCCCACCATGCGCCCTGACCAACATGTGAGTCCCGCCGGCTCTACTCGTGTTTCTGATGCTCACAGTGTCTGCTAGGCTTACACCATTCTGGAGTCGAGCACCATGGCAGTCTTCCTGCATGTCACCACATCTGAGCCTCCAGCACCGTTCTGGGGCCACATCCTCAAGTCAAACTCAAATGGCACATACTACGGTCTTTCGATTGACAACGTTAACCGAAACGACGCTGGTTACGTCGACTTTGAGAAGATGATTGGTCTCGACGGCATAGCGCTTGTCAATGTCGTTAGCAATCCGCATGAAGCTCCTTTGACAAAGCGGAAGCTGTTGCAGACCCGTATTACCCACAATGATGGTAGGCAGGTCCTGCAGTACGACGGTTTAGATTCTGATCATTATCCAGGAGGCAGCTGGCGCCCTCTGACTCCACCGGTGAGGGACTCCAATGGCAACTCTTATCCCTGCGACAGTACTGTAAGTAATGACGGTGATATACAGCGGTCTGGCGTTCACGTTATAAACCGACAGAAGTGCGCTCTTCACATCCACGGATATACGGAGCGCTACGACGTGCGCGCTACGTACAGTACTCCCTCAGTTCCTGGTCTGTTGATGGCTGTTGGCAACGTCGGCGAGTCTCTCGATGCCTACGACCAGAGCGACACTTTCCTCAGTCGTGATGGCGGCTTCACATGGGAAGAGGTCTACAAGGATGCTCATCTTTGGGAGTTCGGTGACTCCGGTTCTATTCTGATCATGGCGAACGACGAGGGACCTACAGACCATGTGATGTTCAGTACCGACGAGGGTCTGAGCTGGCGAGAATACAAGTTCACTGACGAGGCAATGAGAGTCAAGGCTATCGTAACCGTACCCGCAGACACGAGCCGCAGGTTCATCCTACTGGGCTATTATCCTCGCGCGAAGACTGCCGCGGTTGCGGTTCATATTGACTTCTCAGCGCTGACCAACACAAAGTGTGTACTCAGCATTGAAAATCCTGGTCATGACGACTTCGAATTGTGGAGTCCAAGCGAGGAACGTGAGGAGATGTGTCTGTTTGGCAGACGGGTAGGCTTCTCGTCTTGCTCGTGTCTGGTTCTGTCTTATCTTTCTTTCAGACACTCTACCACCGCCGTAGGCGCGACCGCAACTGCTACGTCGGCAACCAGGGTAAGGCGAAGGAGAGAATCGTTGAGAACTGCCAGTGCGCGCCCATCGACTTTGAATGGTGCGTCTCTCTGTACTGTTGCTGCTTTCGAATGGCGTCGCTCATCGTAACTGCTGGATAGTGAATTCAACCATGCTCGAAACGAGGCTGGGGAGTGCGTGCTCCTTCCTGGCCTCAAACCTAGGGATCCTGACCCAATCGCTCAATGCCGCAATGGAGAGGAGTACTGGTATGAGCTGACCGCATACCGCAAAATCCCGTATTCCAGCTGCGTAGAGGGCAAACGAATCGATCGCGGCGCCAGACATCCCTGCCCGGGCATCCAGGGACACAGCGCGTTCTTCTGGCTGATGATGCTGTTCATCCCTGCCTCCTTCGCTTGTCTAGTGGGTTACTGGTACCAAAGGCGCAATGGCTACCGGAGAGGGTGAGTACAATGGTTCAAGGTATACTTGAGTATGTTGCTGAACATCAATCTCTCGCAGTGCGATCCGCTTGCCCGGTGGAGACAATGGGCCCCGATACTCATCCAACTCGGGCGTATTTGAGACGCTTGCGAGCGTCCCCTGGTTCCTCATTGGCCTTGCAGGCATTGCATACGAGTGGGTGGCTGAGCGGGTGGACTCCATTGCAGTTCGATTGCAGGGACAGAGGGGATATAGGAATCTGCCGGTCGATGAGGACGCGCAAATCCTGCGCTTCGAGGACGAGGAGTGAGGGGTCGAGCTGCTCTGTCGTGTACACCCTAGCACTGTTTCTATTATTAGTACACCTTCTCGGTATCCAACATGTCTAGTCTGCTCTCGATTATACTCGCAAGTATAGCTCTCTAGGTGCATATGCACAATGTATTTATCCCTCACATGTGTGGGCCTGCCCCGCGCATATCACTTCAGGGAATCGTGTTACCAGAACCTTGTGCTGTCCAAAGGGTACCCGTTTGCTAGTCGGAATAGCACCGCGTTCGATGTGAGAGTTGAGAACTGTCACAACATCATAAGGATGCTACACGAACAGCTCCCAGTGCAGAGCAACTCACCCCATTTCCAATGAAGACCTGCGCGCGCTGCGCAACGAGGCCGTCCACAGTTTGTGCAATGAACTTCTGCTCCCAATTCAGGGTCACATCGCGACTGCTCACGATCATCTCCCAGTCTGCGATCTGTAACAATGCTGTCCTGAGCGCTAATATGAATGCTTCCTGAGCGTTCGTCATGATGTATATGCGGTTGATCCCGCGCGCAGTTGAAGTTTGAAGGACATCCGCGACCTTGGCGACCATCTCCGGTATCGTCGGCCAACAGCGCTTTCTGTACAGCTTCCGGGTCTCAGCAGTGCTCTTGAGGCGCTGTTGCGAGCGCTGGGAAGGCGGGAGGAGGAACTCGTCCACGATCTTTGGCTGAGGTACGATGAAAGGGTCTATCAGGCCTGGAAGGGTGTCAAAGCTGACAAAGTCCTCGTGAACCTGCTCGATGTAGTTGCAGTGGCCTTCGTAGTCCCCGCGGCGAACGTGGATGACCATCAGTCCGGGAATCATTCGGTAGCGGTCGGCGTTGGTTGTGAGTGGAACCCCGGTGAGGAGCGGTTGTGATGAAGCTGCAGATGGAGGTAGGAAGAGGTCGCGGTTCGTGTCAAATGCTAGTTCGACAAGGGAGGAATAGAAGAAGTGAGTGACGATGGGCGAAGACGAAAAATCAGGCCAGATGTCTGCGAGGGAGGAGTGCACGCCAAAAGTCCTATATGAAGCTTTGAGGGAGTGCAACAATAGCACCTGTACAGTGATACGCACATGTCGTGGCTGTAGATATACCCCATGTCGTACGGCGATTGAACACAAGGATGGGGTATGTTTTTTAATCTGGTTGACCACCGGTCTGTCACGATGGCTGCTGAGGTAGCCTCGTCCAGATGTCCGTTCACATCATGGTTGTCAAGCTCGTACTTGCGGGGACACAGGCGATCGAAATAGTCCCAGTGTACGGATAAAGGTGCTTGGTCGCCAGCGGGCCATGGATCGCCGACAATAGGCCCTACTACGTGATTGAACAAGGCAATATCTCAGATTACAGTGCGACGAACCTCGTATGAGTGCGGTTAATGGGATTTGCGACGGAATGATGTGGTTCTGGTACTTGGAGTATGGCATTTTCTCGTCCCAAGTATAGTTTGCGAAGACGTGCCTGTCCGCCGCCTTCTATTTTGATACGACGGCTGAAAAGAAGGTATGACGTACGATCGTCCAGCTCTGTATGCTAAGTATGCATTGAGTAGTAGTTCTTGCAGGGCGTTATTCCACCCCAACCCTGTAAACCCCAATGTCCACGTTAGCACCGCTTTCGAGGGGTAGATAAGGGGATTGAAATGTACCATGTGTATGACCGGCAACATAGAATAACTTCTCGTCACTTCTCGGCGTGGTTCTGTTCCAGTGATGTTGAGGTAGTTGTATCTCAGCTTCATGATAGGCCGAGTACAGTGGCGGAAGAACACGAGGTGTCGAATGGTGCGGAGCCTGAGGGACGGGAGTAAGAAATCTCCACACGACATAACAGGTCGTTAGCAATCCAGCGGTAATGAATATCCCGTGTCGCCAGGTGATGGTGTGACGGCGCAGAGGGTGCAGTGAACTGTAACTGTAGGTAGACCATTGGGGTAGGGACATCGTTGGAGGGGGGTTAGCGGGGTATCCAGAAGGAGTCAACGTCCGGGGACCATTTGCGCCCTCCTTCCAGATAGCGATAACTTACGTGAACCTGAACGCCCGACAGTTCTACAGCCGCTGCGTCGCCGTGGCATACTGGATGTCAATCGGATCGGAACGCTTTCGATTAACAAGTCAGGGTAATGAGCGCACTGCAATGCATCACACGTTCCCACCATCTGATCCCCACCGTAGCTGTGCGCCAATTGGCGAGGAGCAAAACCTTCAGAAGAAGAATGATCATAGTTCGGACTGTAGTGACTTCATTAGCGGCATGTGTTGACCACTTCAACCTTTCGCTGTCTGAACTGACAGGCTTGAAACGGCCACACAGGAACATATTAGGTCGACTGACTGGGATTATGCGCCATGAAGCGCTTGGTCCAGCGCTGGAGTCTGTTCAGTTTCGCTGGCGCTTTCCAAGGTTTGTACAGGCTGCCATCATACTGCGAACTGCCATGGTCGGGTTTGTCTGGTAACAGTATCGAACATGACTGCGCAGTGCGTGCACACTGGGAGATGCTTACTGACAACCGACAACAGCCCTGTGCCACTGTTAGATGCTGAAAACGTCACATCAGACCGCGGAGATCTATGTCGCTCGTGACCCTCTCGCAAAAGATGACCATTGATAGACTTCATCCTTCGAATAGTATAGTTCCCAAGCATTGTGCATGGCTCTGGCATATCCATCAGCCGTTTATGCTACAGGATTGCAGACGCACTAGTCATATATTTCGAGCCCGTGAGAAGGGGGGATGGCATGGCGGCAATGCATTTCTTCGATGTGCGTTTTGAAGATGGGCACGCATCACTATCGCCCGAGTGCATCAGAGGATGTCTAGATCTGAAGAATCGACGATACATACCTAAGCAGCCTAAGCGCGCTATCCAGCACCAACTTCAGGAACTCCATGAGAATATTTGCAGCCGCACTTGCCGCAATTTGGGGTAGTATGCCACTGTGTCTGTGCGCCTGGACAACGTCGTAACTGTCAAGGCCGGTAGCAGATCTCGTATATAGCACAGGTACGCCAGCCGTACTCACATTGAGTAATAAACATACGAATAAAGGTGAACGTAGTGACTCACTTTCCATCGAAGGCCGCTGTTTAGAGACTCGTCTGGGGACATTCCGACCGTGGGACTGTTGCCATGCACTCCAAGTTCATTTAGAGCTTATATAGGCCACACTAAGTGCAATTAAACACTCTAGAACGCAGGTGGATGATTCGAGACATGAACGATTGCTCGAGTCGACGATTAGAGAGAAGATCTAGGTCAACGTTGAGCCTGAACGTGGAGGTTACAATGGGCGCCTACTAGTTTAGTGTCAGGCCTGAGATCACCTCTCAGTGCTACTGCCTACTATGTCATCGACCCTTCTATCAATCCATAACGTTATGCTCCGTGAGTAATCTCTAGAATGATATCGCACCACAGAGCTAACCTCTCTCGGAACCGGAACGGGCTCCGAGTCGTCGGATCCGTATGTTACTTATACTGCCCTCTCATACTATTTCAGGGTATCCCAGGGGTATAGCATAGATAGACAGTATGCGTTATACAAGATCATGGCCACATGAAAGCGAGACAAAACACAGGCGAAGAGGGAACATAAGACATGAGATAGAGCGAACGATAACGTGCACAAGAGCAAATATATAGGACTAGCGACGCCATGGGGAGCAAACATCTCCAATCGTTATGTATGCGAGTATCAACACCCAGAGATATGTCAGATAGTGTCACTATCCTTATCGCAGAGGGTGCCAGTCCCCCATGAATCTGCGTCAGAGTTTTGGCTGTATGACCGCACCTGGGAAGGTGCCTCCACAGCCAGACCCACCGTGTCCGTCGGACGGTCAGTAAGGCTTCGCTGCTCACCAAACCGCTGCTGCAAGCTGCTGCACTGTAAGCCCCAATGTTACCTACTCTTTGTAGCTAACCGATCTCTTGGCTTAGATACAGTCTGACGACGATCTCTGTTCCGTGTCGTGTTTGACCCCACACCTAGTTGGACATTGCATGCAGGCTTTCACCCCACGCAAACATGCGCGATAATGCTAGGCGTCCGCTCTCACGAGCTCGATTATCTCCCATCACGGTTGTCGGCATGTCAACCCCAGGCCGCGAGAGGACTGCTGTACGAAAGAAGACAACTGGCGATGGAGGAGCCTGCCGTCGAGGATAAGCCATACATATATGGAGCGTGTTGTCTAGGTGCCGTAGGAAATGGAGCGCCAATCGCGGCGCAGAGACCCTCTATATGCGCAACTATTTTTGCGTTGATAACTGTGACCAGATCTGCACTGATTTTTATAGTACGCCCCAACTTTGTCTGAATTGAGGTCAGTGTAGAGTCCTATTTACAGGTAGACAATCAGACACATAAATGTCGACCGTGCTCACGGATGTCCACGAATCTCCGTTGAGACTAATCGGAGTGCGGTTCTGTGAGCGCAGGTGGTAGGATGCAGTTACTGTTTCATTCCGCGGTGTCCGATTGACCTGTGCTGCCGTAGGTTTGTTGTGCCGCTCTCAATGGTGATAGATACGAAGGTTGTGGACATGCATTCTTGCTGTCAAACTTTGACTGTGCGTGTCATTGCCCTGGACGGTACCTTTATATGTTGCTCTCACTCGTCCCTACCGCACTCTAGTTATGGGAGATAGCAGAGCTCTACTTTCTGAGAGGCCGTTTCATGCCAGTGCGTGCGCGCTGACATATCAGAACAGCTTGTGCGGAACCATATCCATCCTGCTAGTACACGATCAAAGTTTAACTTCGCCCGCGGATCGCTTCATATCTCAAGAAGTCGCCAGCATCATGACCTTGTCTCGCACTGTACCTTCAACTTCTCTGTGGTCTCATCTTCGCTCTTTGCACCGTTCTGAATGTCGTCTTCTGACATGTCTGATGTCACCGAAATAACTGCGGAATATACCGGGCTGTAAGACACATGTCTGTCCTACCAGAATGGCTCTCACACACGCTTGGTGCAAACAGAATACTTCGGAATTACTGCGATATCGCATCCATAGGTATACATCCTCGATCTTGGAACTACGCAAATCCCTTCTCATACGCCATAGTGCTCGTGATCTATGAGTACATCACCACCCTCGACAGGGAGGTGACGATGTTCTGGAAACGTAGGCTCAACGGTGCTACCGTGCTGTTCTTCCTCAATCGCTACTTTTATCTCTTCCTGAACATGTACGTATTGTTTCCTTTCATGCCTATGTCCGATGCGGTACGTTGTCGACTTGCCAGATCTCCTGGTTGCAACGTTCTGATGCCACTAGTCAGAGGTATGGTTTCTCGCGTTCCTGAAACTTTGAACCCCATCGGCTGACTGGACTATCAAGCTGCGCATCGCTAGCCAAAGCAAGCTTTGGACTGGACATGTTCCCCTATCTTGTCTGGGCCGGTGATTCTTTCGTGACTGATGGGCTCTGAATGAGTGTTGACTCGATATCTGAACAGCGTTCTCTGGACTACGCGCCTTCGCATTGAGCCGAAAAATGCCATTGGGTATCCTGGTATTTATTCTCTCCACAGCTCCCATAGGCATAAACCTGGTACGTGGTTCCGATCCGTCGTTAGACCATTGAAAATGAAATCATCCTGACTTCAAATGGTGTACAAATAGAGTCGTGCTCGGTTTGGAGTCACTGGTTACAGCCTCCCCCTGATCGGCTGTCAAGGTGTTGACTCTACCGATATCGACACGACCAAGATGTGGGTGACATGTTTACAAGTCTCTTTTCCTTGATACCGGCTGATAGGATTCTTAGTTGTACGTACCTAAGCTCCCTCTATGCGCCGCGGCACGTCCAGATCTGACCCGTCTGCGTTCTGCTGCTTGCTTTGCTAGTTGTCATTGTGTCTCGCGGCAGCTTGATAATTGCTGATACATTGTTGATTCTCGTAACATGGTTCACCCTCCCAGTACAGTCCGGATTAAAGTTGAACAAGATGACGTTCGCCCACGTCCTCCTCCGTAATGGTATGCGCATAGTTGCCTTCCCTGCATCTCTCTGTGCCACTCACAGTGATTCTCGTCTAGGTACCGTTTACTTTATGTGAGATATTCATGTCACTCAACGTGCTCATACACTACACTCACACACACATTCGCGTGCCAGAGTTCTTCTAACATTGAACGCCTTGCATCTCGCGCTGACATCGCTCTCGGCGAGTCCCAACATTTCGCAATGACAATTGCATCAATGACACAAAGTTCAACAGCTCTGGAGTCCTGCTTTACAACTGTCAAGCAATGCGACTCTGTTCACAGAACCGTAAGTGTTTTGGGACTTGCCCCTTAGGACGGGGTCTAAGGAGCAGTCGTGCAGGCTCACTGCCATACTTGTGTCCCGCTTCCTCCTCGATTTGCAAGCGGCCGAACGCATAGCCCAGGGCCTCAGTATACAAGAAGCGGATCTGGCTCCCAACGGTTCGCTTCCCATTGGCACACTCGTCTTAGAGCGGGTCGTTGGCTCACTAGGATCGAGGATGGACGTTGGACAACGTGAACCTCAAATCGTGGCTGATGACAACACGGCGAGGATCTAGCTGGGAACATGGAAGAAATGTCTGGCCGTATCTGCTAGGCACTTGAGCGCGGTTTTATGTTCCCTCCAGTATGGAGGCTAGTTCAAGTCCGTTTCCATTCAGTATGAGTTACTAGTATTCTTCGTAGTAAGGCTAGTTCAAGTCCGTTGCCATTCAGTATGAAGTTACTAGTATTCTTCGTAGTGACCATTGTCGCGTGTCCGCTTTTGCCTTGAGGCATAGACTAAGATGCTTGAAATGCTGAATGACCCGGACCGTCCGGACCGTCGGACCGGATGTATTATCTTCTACAGATGCTTGATATGCTGAGTGACCCGGCCTGTCCGGACCGTTGGACCGGATGTATTATCTTCTACACTTCGTATACTTACTGTTGTATGTAGTATATAGGTTGCCTTCCTCCATCATGGCGCCAGGCTTCCCAGTCTATCTCTATAGTCAACCTGATTCTCGGATAGGGTCAATCTCGACCTCTCCCTCTAGACTCGCGCTGTAGTACAACTGCGGTCCCTGGTCCTAGGTAAATATCACGATCGGATATGACCTCTCCCTCAGACTCGCATTGTAGTACACCTGCGGTCCCAGTGGTCCTTAGTACAGGTAAATATCACGATCGGATAAGCTCTCGTGACAGCCTCATTCTGGTACAGAAATAGGGTGGTTGTACCATCCCATCTGCTTGACGTGCTTCCCTGCAAATATTCTAGTACAGAAATAGGATGGTTGTACCATCCCATTGCTTGACGTGCTTCCCTGCAAGACATACGCCGCGCATGCTATCCCATCTCAGAGCGATAACCAACCACTGTGAGCCTGAGCACTGACACCTGATGCTTTGCTCGCCGACGTTTAATTTCAACCTAGAATCAATATAGCGGTACGCGGACTCTCATCTAGGTTGCTGTGTTTGATGAAGAGAACTGTGTCACCCTGAGCAATTCCAGACGAGAGAAGCGTGGAAGAATGTAACTGCTATGCTTCTCTATTCATCGGAGTTGTCACAGTGTGGTCGAGTCCGAAGTTCAAAGCGTCTCAGCAAGCTCTGCAACCTTGATAAATCCAGGGTGAGTGGCCCGACTAGATACCCTGCTCGACACCCCATATATCGATACGCTCGTAATGTCTCAGATTGACGATGATGCTCCTGCGATCGTTGCAGAGTATCTTGGATTGTGCGTTCAGTGCTCAATGCTCGCCGTCTCAATCACCGCTTACACGCAAATGCAGGACTCTCGTGAACCTCTGCACCCTCTCAGGATCAAGTGAATTATCCATCTACGACGTCGTCTGAACGGCATGCTGATACGCTACTCCCTAGCTCTCGTCATCTATGAACACTTGATCACTCTCGATATGGAGATTAAGATGTTCTGGAAAAGTAAAGCGAACGGCGCTGCTGTTCTGTTTTTTCTTAACAGATATGTTTTCCTCCTGTCTACGATTTTTGGTATGGCGCTAGACGCACCGGTGTCGGACAATGTGAGTTGAATAGTCGCGTTTCCGGTGAAAATCTACCCATTGCCTCTTTACAGACGTAAGTCTTGTCAGTTATCGTCAAGCGGAGAGTCAGCCGCCCTAACGTCGAGACGGACATGAAGTTGTGAAGTAGGGGCTAAGATCCTCTTCACCCTTCGCAAGTTGCCATACATCATTTGGGGAGGTAAGCTGTCAGTCATGAAGATCCCGACTAGCTTACTAAAGTAGCCAAGCATTCTCTGCGCTCCGAGCCTATGCCTTGGGGAGGAACCTCCCATTATCCGTCCTGGTCTTCCTGCTATCCAACGTATCTGTGGGCATTAACATGGTACGCGCATTCGCATTGTAAGCCGTTCAGAAAGCGTTATCTACTCACACCTCGCACTGTTGAACAGAGCGAATACCACTTCGGCGTGAGTGGAGTGAACGTTCCTGTGATCGGATGCGCCGGGTCCGTCGAGGTCGATCCCTCATTATCCCGAAGGTGCGTCCCCCCAGCCCCTCCTATGCGGTACTGATCTCAATCGTCGATGGTTTTAGCTGTGGGTCTTCCTGCTTGGACGTCCGCATATCGTTGACCATCTATTTGCCTCAGTTACGACCGCCTCTCGGACGTGCCTCATGACCGCAGACGTTATTCTGATCTACGTCACTTGGAATGTGTTATTGAGAAAGAGGGGTACTATTCACAATCATACCTCGAAAAATACTTTCGCGAGCGTGCTATTGCGTGACGGTAAGTAGCAAACGGTTGGGACTGTGATGCTGTGACTGCCCTGCTGATAATAATCTCTCCGCAGGTATTGTTTACTTCCTGTAGGGCACAACTATTGAGTGTCGTGTCCCTTTACTCACATGTCTTGGAAGCGTTCTCCTTGTCCTCAACTCCGTGCACCTCGCACTCACGATGCTATCTGTAAGTCGCTACTCCTCCAACTATTGGTGTGCGTAACCGAACACTCATCTCCTGGCCCTCTCTCTACTAAAGCTGACGGGTACTTTCCAAAATGCAAGCTACGTCACCCAATTCACCGAGCCGTACGTCCATGTCCAATCTCCTCAAGGATTTGTGTTCTTGTGTTCCATCTCTCACGCATTATGTAGCATTACCGCGATCCTCGTTTCTCGCTTCCTCATCCATCTCCAGGCCGCGAACCGCCAGGTGATCTGTTTGACCTCCGCCGACGGCATGACGAGTGGGGACCGATCTCATGCTGACTCCCTTGTGTTCGAGCGCGTCGTCGGGTCGTTAGGCTCGTCCATAGATTTTGGAATAGACGACGGGGAAGAAGATGGGACTACAGAAGATGTTCCCGAGCTCGCCGTAGGGTCTTCGTCTGGGTAGATACCCGCACAGTTGTCCTGTTCGGGATTACGCCGTACATCCCGGCCCATAAGTAGAAGTGCCGTCCGTGTCTATACATACACACAAGTTATACTAGAACACAACTTGAACACTTGTCTGTCACGTCCCGGGCCATCGCAAGCATCAGTATACGTCCTGTCGTCACGATTGTTACCCGACGTTGTTTGATATCTGACCAGCCTGCGAGACTTAGGCATTCTCCATCCAAGCATGCCGCAGATGAACATTCGGTTAACCTGGTTGCCCTACTGTGGCACTTGCTATGGATGATGCTTTCACGGTGTATGTCAATTCATTTTAGGTCATTGTGTCTAGTCAGATGGCAACGTCGCGGTAGTCAGATATTGTCTTAGGCTGCCAGGAAAGGTCCACGCTCAGAATCAATGACTGTGGTCCAGCAGGCATCTGGATTTTGCGTGCTCGGCGGCGTAGTCCTCTTGGAGCTTCCATTTTGATTGGCGTAGGGCAGCTTCCGCATCTTTCCGCGCCTCCTGCATCCCTCACACGCTCTCGGATCAACTCCCCTCGAGCCAACACGTCCCTTTGACCGCGCCCAACTGTTCACGCGTTCGATAAGATAGACGATACGCCCATGTTAAATACAAACAGCCAGCATGAGACTAAGTACTTGTACGTGAGGCTCCATGCGTACGAGTTGGAATCTGTCAGAATAGGACCGGGAGTCACGTATTTGAAGGTTGCATCTTGTCAACTTACCAGAGAGGATCCATATCACGATAAGCGACAACACAGGAGCAGGTTCCGATGGCAAGAACTGCATGGTCAACTGCCGAAAGCACAGAGAGACGTACTATGTTTCAACTCTGGACTGGACCAGGACAGCTTCTCTTTATTGCATCTGGACCCTGGTATGGATTGCTAAATGTTTAAGGTGTGCCTGGTGCCACGTCTCAGCTGCCAGTGATATATTTATTGTGTTACCGGTCCTCTGTCGTGATGGGAGCGAGAAGTTGGGAATAATATTGTTACTGGACAGATTGAGTCGATAGTACTAGTATCATACAACCTCGTGTCGTACATCTCGATCCAGCTCTATGAATACTATCATTGCACCAGTAATGTAAATTTTGTCTTCTTACTCAAATATTTCGCCCGTCGTCTGGCCGTATGTGTTCGGATTTGGACAAGCTCAATCTATATCATCTCAAGAATCAATCCCTGTTTTTTGAGGATGAAAGATGGAGAAATGGGGGAGAACATGGTGTAGGAGTGCGTTGAGACAGTAATGTAAAATCCCGAGAAACGCTGTCACGGAAAAGTCACACGCGGCAACACGGCATTAGGGGAGCAGTTTATTCTCCGATCCACGGAAATGGGACCTCTGGGTGTTCCGCGGTGATCTGGATCTTGCAATATTGATACTCCGATCTCTCTTCAGCAGCACAATGTCACGCTCTCGGGGTGAACCTCAAGGAACCACCACTTCTACCTTGTCTGTTGTCTCGGAAAAATAGCAGTAGAGTGATCTCAAGAGCTGTAAGTTACTCTGAGAAATCTATGACATTCGGGCCAAGTTCAAGATGAGCCGAAGACAATCAATGTACAGACACATCATCTCAAAATATTGGTACTTGAATATCTCAACCGCCATCCGGTCAAATCCCCTCGGTTTTGTTGGAGCTTATGAGTAGCAGATGAAAGATATATAGTGTCAAATTTGGTCACGACTAGACACCTGGATCTAGAGATATCTTCAAATTTACATTACTGTTGCAGGATTTCGGAATTTACATTACTGGTGCAATGATAGTATCTGTGCACCCATACTCACTCAGTTCCTTGTCCTCCACCGGAACAAGCGACGTCAAAACCATCTGCAAGCTCCAGGCATATATCTCCGATGACCATTTTCTCCGCCTTGTCTCTGGGACTTATCGCTTGACCCCGGATCGTATGCTCGTCATCAAGCCCATGGCGCTGCCAGTGTTCGGACTGTCTTCGATGTGCGATGTGAATGAGATGCTCGCGGCGGTTATCAAGAAGAAAGGAAGAAGCGGAGAGCCAGAACGAAGACCCCCGGATCGCACGCTTTCAATGAATTCTTGGACGAGTAATCTATACCGTGAGTACTACATGCTGGCATGCGCAGTAGGTATGTACATTCTGTTCCTCGAAACCTACGCCAGTCAGAAAGAAAATCTGCTATAGATACGGCTGTAACGGACAATCCGGACAATATGCCCCTCGCGATGGGCCGGACACATTGACAGGGCCCCCGAAGTCAAGCCCACATAAAGAGGCGAATATCGGAGCATACTTCTCGGCAATAATCGCCATCTGACCGAGTCAACGACAAAGCCTCGCCACTCAATGTCAGGGGTCCTTGATCATAGCCGTGGTACAAACTTGAAGTTGTCGCCCTCCGGCGCTCGCTTACTTATGGACCTCCATATACAATCACTTTGATACTGTACTGAGGTCAAGCCTGAGGCGCCCAGCGCCCGCCGAGGACACCTCGGGGGTTGGTCATATTAATTCAGGGGATCTTCCACCACTCGCCTATTCGCTCCTTCTATCTCTCCAAGGCCCGCCTACGATGGGTTTGAGCAGTACATAGGTCAATGGGGCTCTCGAGGACGAATGAGTGTTGAGTTCTCCAGGCTCATAATGTCTTCTCTAATCCGCTGCTTCATGTTGCCTCCGAGGCGAGGGAGCGCCACTGTGCCTTGTCGATGCCTCCTCGCGACGAGCTCAGCTCCAGATATATGTACATAGGCACGAGAACTTCGAAAAGTGAAGGGAGCTTGATCGGAGTCTCGGAGATCAAGCTTCGATCGAGATTCAAGGATGTTTTCGTGAGCGCTTAGCCCTGTGCGCTTGTCTCGGAAAACAAGAACATGATCATTTATCAAAATCCGCATCGCCACCCGAATCCCTGATATCTGGCCCCAGACTGCCGGAGCTGTGCCTGTTGTGGCCTATTCACGGCGAGGCTTTCAGTACCCCCGGCTCAAATAAGTTCAGATGGTTGGAGTGATGAAGGCCGGACGCCGACACTATAGTAGTACATACGTGCTATTGGACCCTAACGGGACTGCCTAGAATGGCCGACATACGCCGCCCGTACCTCACTCCAAACTTCCTCCTCGGTATCTCATACACATGCAGTCCAGACTCCATATTATTGGAAACTAGGCTAGTAACATGCCAAGAGGACGCCTTTGCTATCTCTATGAGTGTCATGGGCGGCTATCATCAGGGTGTCTGATTCAGATGGATCATATGACTTGAAGGTATGCAGCGTATGCTAGCCATAGCGATGCCGTACAGGACCCCTGGATCGGTATCCGGACGAGCGCCCGACCTTGGGACCCCCTCTGGCAGCCTCTGGCTAGATCGCCATCCGGACAAAATGAGGGTCTCGGAGGCTCGATCAGCCGTTCGGATGCAAACCTACACGGACTGGACACGCCGACACGGTATGTAGTCTACTAGGGTCTACTAGTACTGGTAGTCTATGTATGGTACATCTCAGTTCAGGTGTATGAACATGTTGCTCGCAGCACGCATTTCCGCGCCGTTCTCCGTAGAATGGCACACTATCAAACGTTCACTTTTGCTCACCTCTCTTCTGATCACTTCTTATGTCTGCACATCTCTAGACCCATTGCCTAGAAGGGTCATCAGCCGGGGACTCATAGAACAACGAGTGCTCGACAGCGTTTAGGTCTTCCTCTCTAGCTAGTAGAGAATAACTGACCCCTTCACTCAATCGTTGCTTGAGTGAGTACTTTATAACCTCATCAGTTGTCCCTCCCAGCCTCCAACCCCTTAGAGTATTGGTATCTATCCATGTGAGGCCCTAAATTCAAATGAGCGTATTGATATGGCTGAGAGACAAGGCTGTGCGTGTTGAGAGTTATCGCGGGGTTGCAGAGCGGATACTAGTGAGCTACAGAGGAGGAGTCGGAGGAGGAGACTCAGGAAAGCGCGACGCGTCCATGAACGTGACCGTGTTCGCGCGGCAGGCCTCGAGGTGACGGCAGGAGAGCTTAGCGCCAAAGATTGATTGCCTGATCGTCGGAGTCTCTCAGAGTGTGTTGCCGAAGATGCCGGTCAGAGTGGAGTATAGAGCACACTCTGGAGTACAGTACTCTGACTCCACGGCAACACTAGCCCGATTTCATCCTGATGTTTTGGGCGGTGTGCCAAAATTGCTGATCCCTGGTCCTTGCCGTACTCGCTATAAGCGGTCTTCCGCATTCGCCAGCGTGATCATAAAAAATCGCTCTGCTCACAGTACTGTGAGCAACGATCTTCGGGATTACCTTCGAGGAGCCGATATAACAGTTCCTTCAAACGCGCCCTCGCGTTCTTTTCAACACTGCCTCGGTCTCACTCGCAATCGCCTGGAGTCTCAATCTCTCCAATTTGATGTCTTCAGCACTTGAAGACCTTGTCTCAGAGTATAATGCTTTGTACGTCGCCGCGCATTCAATTTGTTCGCTCTACTCTGGAGAGCGCCTGGTGAAACCTCATAGTCAAACTGATTAGGATGTGATGATAGGGTGATCTCTAGCTACTGTTACTTGGCCGCGAATGGTACGTCTGTTGTATTGGACTCGTCTATGCACGCTGTACTCATTCTCTTTCTCGCTTGCAGTGCTCGTCCTCTACGAATACCTGATCACTATTGACCAGGAGGTCACGCTGTTCTGGAAACGTGGCAGACTCAGCGCCGCTGCCATGCTCTTCTACGCCAATCGATATGTCTTCATGCTGTACACCATATACTCCTTCGGCACCGGCCCGGGCGTGAAAATGTCCACTCATGTATGTACTCATGCCGCACCGTGTATCAATCGTTTGTTGACTGTTTGTCAAGAGGTACGCGGTTTTCCTACGATGCAACTGAAGCAACTGAGGTCATGGATGAACAAGCTGCGTGCTATCAATCAAGGTCCTTCTGGCCATCGACATGTGTGCATATCTGACCTGGGCAAGTGAGTTTGCCTTGATTACTGTCCCGCTACAAACTACTCCAATTCGCTGCTTGCTCAGCATTCGCCGCTCTCCGCGCGTATGCGCTGAGCAGACGCATGCCAACAGGTGCCCTCGTCTTCCTCCTTTCCTCGGTGCCTATAGGGATTAACCTGGTACGTCTTTCCGTGTGTGCCAGAGTACCCCCTGATTTGTTTTAATCCTTCTCGCCTCGTGAAGAGTCTGTACGCACTTGGTCTCACTGGCGTCAACGTGCCAATAGTGGGTTGCTCAGAAAGCTACGACCTGGACGTCTCCACATCTAGAATGTACGTCCTTCCTTTTCCCACTACGTATACTGTTGAGCTGACTGTATCTGAAGCTGTGCGTAATACGCACGTTGACTCTTGTGACCTGTTGTGTTTATCCGCTTGTATCCAGTCGTCATCCTGTCCCGTACTTCCTTAATGGCCTCGGACGCGATCCTATTGTACATCACTTGGTCCACTATTCCCCGACGATATGATTTGGATAACACATTCCATCGAAGGACATTCGCATACGTTCTTCTTCGTAACGGTGAGACCAACGTTATGTTAATGGCTTCATTGGCGATAGGTGCTGACACCAGTACCTCCACTAGGCACCATATACTTCGTGTAAGTACATCTACCTCGACTTTCTCTGCTTGAAAACGAACCATCCACCTTCAATAGGGTATTACTCCTAATGAACACGCTGCACCTCGTCCTTTCCTTACTCTCGGTGAGTCTCTTTACACTGGCACAACAGCAAGCTCGTATGTAGTTGACATTTTGCTCCGTTACATCGTCGTCCGCCACAGTTCTACCCTGCCCTTCAATCCACAAGTTACATCACACTCTTCACGGACCCGTACGTACCACCTGCAATACCCTAAATACTCTCAGATCAGACTAATGCTGGACCGGCACAGTATCACAGCGATCCTCGTCTCGCGTTTCCTGCTCGACCTGCAGTCCGCCGAACGTCATGCACACGAAGCGGGCTTCTCGTCCCAGTTTGAATCACATGCCTCTTCAGAATCCCATACTCGCCCCACCACGCTCGTCTTCGGGCAGTTCATCGCCTCGCTCACCTCATCAATGTATGTGGAGGAACATGAACTAAGGACGCGGAGAGGTGAGGCTGAGGAAGAGGCTGACTCCGTGACGCAGGACTGCGAGTCGTACATGATGGTTGACCCGCGGACTCCGCTCCGGGGTCTGCAGTCGTCTAGTTCGTAATAGATGGTGGGGGTTAGACTCGCTTCTGATTATGTGTGGCGCACTGTACCAGAGCGCCGTTGACCTCTGTTGTTCTTGTTGTACTACTACTACAAATACTTGGATATCCACGACTCTAATCAACACGTCCAGGGGCCATCTCCTTTCGTTGATGCGTATACCACAATGTACATGCCCTAAGGTAGCATGTGTGTTCATTGTATACACGTCAGCGGCGGCCGCTCCTATACGGCCCAATTATGGGCGTAAGACACCCTTCTCTTTCCTAGCAGATTGTAGTGAAGTCAATTGCTCTGTACCAGAGGCTCGTCAGGGTTCAATATGTAGCGGGGTCGGTCATACAACTGGTGAATATTCACCACTCAAATGTCCACCAGTGTCTCGCGCACAACTCCCACCAGTTACTTGAGCTAGACCTCAGAACGTTTCCAGCCGCGCGCCCTCCAAGTGCTCGAGTCGTGCTACTTTCTACGGTTCTTCTTGCCTATGCGCTCAGCCGGAAACGTCCGATAGGCGGAAGGCTCGGTGGTTAGGAATGGCAGCTCAAAAACTACTGTGCCGAGAATACTACAGGTCCAGAGTATCAACTGCGTAGCAGTAGTATCACATATAGTATATTACGTGTTAGTCATAGCACCGTGCAGTCTGACAGTTTTGTGCTTAAGTGCTCGAGTCGTGCTAGTTTTAACGGTTCTCCTTGCCTATGCGCTCAGCCGGAAACGTCCGATAGGCGGAAGGCTCGGTGGTTAGGAATGGCAGCTCAAAAACTACTGTGCCGAGAATACTACAGCGATGACTTAACTTGGACGAATTGCCTGTTGTCACAGTCTAAATTACACTGCATCTTCGACAGAACTTCTACCTTTGCTTTGCTATAGCAAGCAATCAATTTTGCGGAAGACAATGTGGCGTGTGCCAGGCTGACCCCAACCGCAGATGATGTCGTGGATGGTAGCGGTAACTTAACTTGTCTACATTACACTGTATCTACGACAGAGCTTCTACCTTTGCTCTGTTATAGCAAGCAATCAATCTTGTGGAAGACAATGTGGCGTGTGCCAGGCCAACCGTCCCAACCGCAGATGATGTCTTGAAAACAGCACACATCCGACCTCGGAGCCGTCGAATCCATGGCAGCAGTTCTCGCTCGGTCCGTTCCTCCCTATATCCGGTTGCTCCGTTTCGATTGACTCCGTGGGCAAGTCATCAGGGTCTACTAGCATCCGTCTTCAATCCAAGAAGCGCGCAGCTGGCGAACTTGAAGCAGAAGTGCCCGACCTGAATCTTGCGTATACCTGTGTAACAGTGTTTTGCGCATACCTCACATGGGGTCATGCGGGGGTATTCGACTACCATTCAGTTCTCTCATATTCACGATTTGCACATCTTTCTCCTATCGCCCCCCATCAAATTGAATGACTTTCTCTTATCGATGTGTGCAATTGCGGCTCGACACAGCGTGTACGGTTTTCAGAGTGTACTAGATGTGGTGTTCACTATTGCGGGAGCATATGCTCACACACAGTTTGCTGCGAGCGACATGATCTGTGCTACGAGCAGTGCGATAGTTGTACCCCAAGACAGAGCCATTATGAACGCTATAAGATTACACATGAGCAAAGCCTACGCATACGATGCAAGGATATCAACATGTATATGCGAGTGGTATAAGGAGCAAAGAAGGAACGCGGCCGCGCATAAACTGAAAACCAAGGAGACCGGGACGTGTATTCATCGTCTATCCAAGACAGAGATCATAACATATTCAAATCCAATCCACGGGTCACAGTCGTTGTCGTTGTCCGTGCGGTATCACCATCCGTAGACAGCACAGCGAAACCATGATCATGAAGCGGATGTGAAGTGTGTGAGGGTAATTGAGGTGGTCGCGCGGGCGACGGCGAGTCGAGGTACGCAAGTTCCGACTCTTCTTCCCCTCCGCCCGCCTCCCTATCTATCACGTCAATGGGGGATCCCTGGGTGACCTCGATCGAAAGCGAAGTCTCCCTCTCCGGTCCCCGTTGAGGGACGGGCGCAGCTTCTGCTTTTGCTTCCGCCTCCATCCCCAGCTCGGGTTCAGGTTGGCGCATTGGCACAGCTACGGACGCAGACACCCGCTCTACCTCAGCCTGGGGGTCAGTACGCTGAAGCTGTTGCGACATCTTTCTCCTCTTCTCGCCCACCTTCCAGATCACATCCTTCAGCTCCTGCACGACCTCCCCACCCGGGCCCCACCGCTCCCTCCCCGGCCGCTCCGTCCTCTCCATATCCGAGAAAGCAAGGGACGAGGAAGAGGACGAGAGCGGTATCCCGCTCACCCGCCGCGCCTTCATGAGCTTGATGCGCTCCTCGCGTGACAGCTTCGACCGAGCGCGTGAGAACGCCCCGCTGTTCCCAGACTCTGCCTCAAACACCTGCTCGACGCCTTGTGGGGGAAGATGTTGCGACGAGGCGGTGAGGATCAGGTGCGCGGTCGCGTCGTCAAGCGCGTGCTCGTGCTCGTGCCCGTGGTCATCGCGACCATAGGCAAGAGTCAGCCCGAGGCCCAACCCAGATTCCTCGGGCGGGACGTTGGGCGAGACAGGACCCTTCTCCGACGATTCGCTCCCGGAGTCGTGCCTGAGCCCCGGCGTATGCGGTAACACATCTTCATCGTCCACGTTCTCCGTCAAGGGACGCGGTGCGATGATGTCCAGCAGGCGCTCCCGACCGCGCTCGCACTCGCGCAAGGCGAAGCCGAGCTCCTTCCGGAGCCGGTCGTACGCCTGGAATGCAGGATGGTCCTGGACAGACGGCAGGGCGGCGTCGGCCCCAGAGTGGATCAGAGGGGTACGCAGGGTGGCGATGCACTCTTCTATGTGCTCCCGCGCATCGTTTAGTGCCGTCGAGATTGCGTCGACGTGTCCCGCGAAGCGCGACATGCTGCTTGGCATTGGCGCAAAGGAGATCATCTCCGCCATCGAGCGCGCTGGGAGGTGGCCGTGGCGAAGAGCGGACGTGCCCCGCTCGTGGCTCTCCTTCCCTTGTGGCGTTGGGGTATTGCCGCGAGGGGGAGTTGGGTGTTCGTCCTTGATACGACGCTTCTCAGCATCATCAAGCGCCTCGACCAATCGGGAAGACGCGTCAGAGAAGGTACTGGTCAGAAGTGCTATGACCGAGCGCACGTTCTCCCAGTAAGAATCGTCCTCGTCCTCACTGAATCGCAGAGACAGAAGGTGGGAGCACGAATAGCGCTTTGATGCAAGGGCGCCCTGCAGCGCCATATGGAGTCCGGAAAGTGAAAGCGGATGGCGGGTGGTATGTACCGATGTGAGTCGAGACGAGGAAGAGAGTGTTGGCGTGAGGAGCGACAACGGTTGCACCGACTGCATGCTCGATGCTCGTATGGGTGAACGGGGTGGTGTGTAACTAGGAGGCGGAACACCAAAGCTCTCGAGCCCAGCAGATTTTCGTTTCCGCTGTATGTCTAGTGCAGCTGCACCGAAATAGCCCTTCAACCGGAGCGCTTCATCCGCATCCTCTTCCTCTTCCAGAACCTCCAGTCTCTCAGGCACTGGACTCGGAAGACGCGGGCTCACGGGAGCGCTGAAGCTTGCAACTTGGCCCGCAGCTGCAGGAAGAGGTTGGAACAACGAGATGACGTCTGAACGGCGGTTTTGCTTCCTACGGTTACTATTACTAACGATATGCGCGGTGGGACTTCCGGCGAGCGCAAGCGCAGCATACGACCCGTTCCATGTGGCGCGCTTATTGGCGTTAGAGTTCGGAAGAGAGCTGGTACGTTGTCTCCATGTTCCAGATGGATGTGAGAATGGTCGTACTGATCCAGATGAGGTAGGCGAACGCTGATTGTCCGAAAGCGTGATGGGAGGGCGAATAGGTGAAGGGGGAGCATACATTTCCGCAAGCTGCGAAAGCGAAGTGGGATCGGTGAGAGCAGATAGTAATTGCCTCACGTTATCGCATTGCGTCTGTGTCGTGTGTAACGACGATTGGAGGGCGATTCGAAGTGCCGAGGATGGCGCCTGTGGACTAGTAGGTCCATAGAAGATGCTGTCAGATTTGAGTCAGCCATACGAGTCGTCGCCAAAGCTACTCAAGGTTGTGTACCTCCGTTCTTCGTTTTCGATGAGGATGATCGCCTCGTTAACCGCCGAGTCCCACACGTTTCCAGCAGATATCAGTTCATTCAGAGCTTCCAATGTCTATGTGGCGTTGAATAGCATCACGCGTGTGAGGATGACACTACTTACATGCGTTGTGGAGTTGTGCTTGTTGGCGTCTGCGTCGATGACATACCTGGAATAGATAGCAGCAGCTAATGGTATCGAGGTGAGGAAATAATAGCCCGCTGATAATACAACGATAGCGAGGGACAGAAGCGCGACCGGTACTTGCGAACCAAGGGCGTTCGGACTTGAGATAGATTCCGGATATTGGATATCAGGTCTTGTGCTAGATGATGGTTGTTCATCGTCGCCTCCGCCATCGTCTAGCTTTCCAGGAAGTTCTGGGGTAAATGACCGACGGATGGCGCTCGAGGGTGTGGCAGCCAGAGAGGAGGAGAGCAGGGAGGACGAGATAACATCATACTTGAACCGTTCTGCAAAAGTGTTCTCAAGGGTAGTGCATGACGAGTTTTGTAGCAGGTCATGCGCAACCTAAACACATGATGAATTAGCAGAGTTGCTCACCAGCAGCAGATAGAAGCACGTTATAAAGGACAGCAGCTATGAGACGAGTTCCGCATTGAGGAATACTGAGTCGGCGTGACCGTTACACCTATCGGCGTGCGGCGGACGGACACGACAATCGGGCACCAGTACTGGCAGGAGCAGCTATACGCGGTTCATTCGCATCTCAAGGGAGGACGCAGAGCGGGATCATGCGTTAACACGACTCGTGTGAACAGCCAAGGCCAGACTGGCAACGCCCAGTAGTGAAGTGTGTCATGTTTTCCATGTCATGCCATGATGGTATACGACCTCACATAATATGTGGACAAAACGACACGGGCCTTGCGGTGCACATTTGCTGTAAACGTTATCCGTATCCCGCCCACTGACAATCCAGAAGCTTCCTCCTGAAGGCCATGAAGTAAAGTCGCGCGTCGCGCGCAGGTGAGCTGAATGGATACGAGTGTTGGAGAGACTTGCGACGATGTGAGAAGAGGCCGCTTTTGTGATAAGAACCATAAAGCATTAGGACGCCGCGCAGACGCGATGTGAGATAGCAAGCCGGCCTGACAGCGCCACTATAGCGGTATGTCATACCACAGCGACATTCCACAAAGCTGCACAACTTCCCAAATCAAGAGGTGGTACGACAGCATATACCCTTGCTGAATGTATGTTCCGCATCCGGATTCCATTCTCGAGTCCCAGCCTAATGCCAGTCCAACGGACACAGATGGAACAGAATATGCTCACCTGAATCGCTCTGGATACAAACGATGGGAGATGAATGTCTAGTTGCTGGGAATGATGGTCACTGTCTAATGAGTCGTCCTCTTCGATCACGAAGTCCGGAGAGCCGCCCGGCATGGACTCCGGAACCTCTCCAGTGTCTGTACGCATGCCGTCAACCCCTACTAGTCAGTATTCTACACGGCAGATGCCCTACGCACGTCGGAAGTACTCCTCAAGAGGATGCTGGTCGAAGAGAGGTTGCGCCATAGAGATGGGATAATTCAATAGTGTGAGCGTATTGTAGCAGGTTCCGGGTCGTCAGATAATCGTTATGGTGCAAAAGACGGGAACAATGAGCGGCGGCAGTGAGACGGATAAGACAAGAAGCTGCAGAGCGCAAGGACGGCTGAGCAGAGAGGTGGGAAGGCGAGAGTCGAACGAGACAAAGTGACAGACGCGACTGCAACCGGTCAACCCAGGCTCCGCTTGCCCCGCCGTCACACCCGCCCAGCAACCGCTCGTCGGGTCACACGCATCAATGTCTGTCACACATGTGATTGTGTCACTCCTGGACTGTGCGGGTCCGAAATCCGAGTCCTAGTCAGCGCTCATCTCACACTTCAGACCTCCTCTTCTCAGTCAATTTGCTATCACCATTATCGCGGACGACGGTATATGATGGCACAAGTGACTGACCTTTGCATGGTTCAGATACACACCCCATACCACCAGAATATCATCAAGGTTCTTACGCTCTCCAACATCATCTTTTGTGCAGACTCCTCCACAAAGCATGGGTCTCTGGCATACTGGCAGAATCAGCTTGCTCATCCATCCGCCTCCATCATATACCTTGCACCTCCCTCAGCTCCAAATGATCCAGTAGCATTCATCTTTGTCATACCTCGCGTCACAGATCCTCCATTAAGGAACGACACGACGGAGTCTCTGCACATCTGGCTCGCGGGTGTGCTCCCCGAGTGGAGAAAGGGAGGGTGTTTTGCCAGGATGGTTCGTGAGCTCAGCCATATCGATCAACTCACCGTCTGCACATTCCCTACCCGCTTTCCTGACATGTGGAGGTGGTTGACGAGTCGAGGGTGGGTTCAGGAGCGGGAGCTCGCTGGCGGCAAGATCCTGCTCAGTCGGTACCGATCGGCTTGACGTCTTAATGGGTTTGAATGTGTTCCATTCGCAATTGCACGCTGCTTCATCTTCCTCGTGCGCTGGTGAAAGACCTCCACTAGTGAGTTTGCGAGATATGCTACACCCAGTAAGAGCTGACCTTCATTTACCCAGACAGCTTCTGCACCCATTGTATGATACCGGTGTGAATGTCATGTCATTGTCGCATACGTTGGAAATCAAGTAATTACCCAGCTCGAACACCACATTCCCGGTACACTCGCTTGATTCCTACGGCTTCCCATGCCACCTGTCGTGCACTCCGGAGATTGGGCAGGACGCCGGTGTCCATGTGTCTGTCCACCACGGATCTATATAGCAAATTTCATCATATGTAAATACCAATCGAGGTGCCGCCCCAAATGCGACCACCGCTCAAGCCCAGTCCGCGGAACAGCGTGTTGCACTGTCCCGTCGCACCACTACCGTTCTATCGCCACCTACTCGGATATGACATGCACGCGCTCGGGCACCTACTGCGCACTATCGGTTCATGCAAAGTGAGTACTGCACTGTTCGTTAGTCTAGTGCCTATAACCTGAGCCACCCACCTGTCGCATGATCGCTAAGTCATAACCCCGTCGCATTCCTCCCTTTGCCCAGAGACCATAATCCCGTCTCATCGCTCCCAGTCCTCTGCAATGTCTACGCCATTCCGCAGCCAGCGACACGCTCACTGTCCAAACACTCGGACCCTCAGAGCCTGTCCGCCGTGACCTGGTTCTCCGACATCCCGCGGGCACACACGGCTGCGCGCGGTATCGGCATCGCCATCTTTGGGGCATTGATCATACATCACGCTGGCGCAGGAGTGTTTATGTACAACGTCAAAAGGAATGCCGATTGCGGCCCTGCGCCCAGAGCCAAAAGGCACCGTCTTGCGACCACCGCCCGACACGGCTTCTGCGGGAGGATCGTCCCCACGTGTAGAAAGTCTAAGGTATGTCTCCGATATGTCGTGCGAGGTATGACTGTCCCGTCCTATGGCAAGCGTCACATATGCTGACTCGAGGCCCACCCAGACGTGGCCATCCAGGCTTCCACGCCCGACGCGTGACGTCGACTCTATCCTGAGTGCTAAATTTTGGGACATGGATGTCATCCTCAACCCCGCGTCGGCGACAATCCACGACGCCTCCGCGAGTCGGCTGCATCCCGGACCTGATCTCCACCATGCACCCTGACGGAACCTTGCAATGAACTTCTCGTGCTGCCCACAAATTCCGTCTTCCCCGCTTTCCGGACGCCACCACCTTCCGGACGCCACCACCTTCCTCTGTGGCTCCGCAGTGCCTCGTTCGTATATTCGTGCATGGAGGTGCCATGACAGAGATAGCGAGCGCTGCGTCACGGTTCACCGCTACTGCATGACAGTTCAGGCTTTAGAACTCCAAGACCCACTAGACGCACGATCGCCCGTATCCGATTGCAGTCAAACTCAAGCTTAAGCTCAACCTAGCCCGGGGCCCTAAGGCCAGCCACTACCCCACTGTAGTCTTTGCCCATCACTTTCCCATCCACAGTCGGACAGATCCCCGGTCGCTGCGCCCGAACTCAAGTCCGCTCAATCGGACTCGCGAACCCCCTCGGAGTAGGAAGCTGTTTTCGCAGCAGGTCAAATTTCGCATACACATTTACGCAGACACCAACCAGCGTCCAGCGTCCAGGGCTCAGGAACTTTTGTGGGTTACAGCTTTCCCCAGGAGGATCGTGTTCCGACCACGTCGGCCAGCAGTCCCTGCACGTGCAGATGGAAATCGTTCCTCGATGGCCACTTTCGCTCCACACTCCCCATCTCCGCACTGCGTAAGGTGTAATGTGCCAGAGACGCGCTGTACACATACAGTAAGGGTCTCAATATCGATGTCCATGGCGCCTCTTCTCACTATATGGTATAGAGCATCCCCTACGACACGTGGTCGGCGCCATCGAAGCTTACCGTCTGGCGATCTGAATGGGAATCGTGACAGTCCTGTTGTAGAGATGGCTCATGGTGAACGGTAAATGACCGTGACCTTCTAGAGAGGTGAGGGGATGAGTCTTTTCGAAGCTCACTTCCTGACCTACCTGGTCGACTGCTGAGCACTGCTAACGCGTTGCGCGCTGATCAGGTACCTCTTCCTTCCCTTTAGCCTGCTCCCTCCGTCCACGCTTCTCTAGTATCCCACACTCAGTCTCCGACGCCTGGCCGCATCATACATCAACGTTGATGTCTTCACAGCCGCGCTTGGGTATTAGGGTGATTGGTGCTACGCGCTTCGGGTCCCCTGACAGGACTATCCTCCTCCCGTCCCCCTCCCCGGCAACTTGCGCTCTGACTGCGTTTGCATGCTTTCAACGAACATTGGCTTTTGGATATGGCTTATCAAGTATTGAGTCTTGATCGACGATGGGTGGCTTGTGATTGGACGCGAGCTCGAGCGCGACGATCGATAAGCGCGAGGGGTAGGGTGCGTATTTCAGACACAGGTCCGAATGGACGATCGCTGACTGGCTGAGGGTGTGCAGGTGTTCAAAGGCTCAAACGCTCTAACTTCACAAACGTTTAAGCTTCAATCAACGTCCGAATGTCGAACCCCTAATGCCCAGCGTATCAACAAAGTGCGCGCGAGGGCCCGAGTGGGCCTGACGAGAAGGCTCAAAGGTAGCAGTCCAGGGCTGCTGATGACCAGGACACTGATACTGACAACGCGAGAATGTGGTGTACGTACTCACATCACACACGCAGGCGACCGCAGCTTCAGTTCCAACCCATCGTGGCGCGGTGCGGCGCGTCCCTAGGCCATACGGATTGGCAGCGAAATCAGACCAGAAGGAGAAGAGGATAGATGGACGGACGAACGGGCGGACGGGTAGCGGCTTGCCCCTGCCCCTGCCCCCTTCTTCCCCACGGGGCCGCTCTATCGCAGATATCCAAATTTGCTTGCAATCGCCAGGGTCCAGCTGCATCATCGATACCTCGAGCCCTAAGACTCGAGTACTCGAGTTACGAGCCGCCATGGTATCAGTGTACACATTAATGTGTCTGTTTCATGTGCGACTTTACGGCGCTGCTGCTTGTCTACATACTCATACGTACATGACTTTCTTTGCTCAAGGTATACGACGAACGCTCCGCAATCCACCATTAGTTCCAAGACTGATCCGAAGATCAAGGTGAGGACCGCGGAGCAAGACCTACGGAGCACACACACGTGTGCGCACTAGAAGCCCCCGTCTCGGGCCTCGGCTTCGACCTGTGAGCCGGCGTATGGGTCGCTGGGATTTAGAAGGAGAAGAAGGCGCGGACGCGGGCACGAAAAAAACGCGCGTGTGTGTTGGTACGTATACCGCATACGTATACACGCCCCGTCTCCTACGCTTCTCCACTCAAACGGTGTGCGATTCGCGAGAGCCCTTCTGTCTTCCAGCGAGGTGCGCGTCCGGGCTTGGTCATTTGGGCGTCATATTGCAGCCATATGATATGAGCATCGTGCGTTGTGGACAGTGCTGGGATGTCGCATGCGCAATCGTGGGCAGGCACCCATCAATCCCGGATATAGAAGAAGGGACGATGACGACAGCACCCGGTTTACGCTTCACTCACTGTCACATACCAAGCACCATACACAGTGGCATAACAGGCCTTCGCCCACCGAGAACGGCGACCTTGGTAATGAACGAAACGAAACGCAACAGCTTCCGGGCCTAGAACTAGCTAAGGCCTCAGCGGGGATCTGGATCTGCTCTTCTAGGGTGTTGAGCAACTGCGTCAGCAGATCGCACATCTCCCCCGTCCCGTGCCAGTGGCCCCACCGCCGTTTACCCATCCACCGTACGCGCGTGTCGGCATGGCTGAAGTTTCCTCTATCCCGGTTTCACGGTTCGAATTCTCAGCAGGTACTTTCCGCCTTCCGCCATCACCGCCGCGTCTAACATTCGATATCCGACGTTTACATGTCACGTCCAACACCCCACACCTACTCGTGTTGTATGCATATGCACTATAGACGCCGTCGGACCTCGGGCTCGCGCTCGGAACCGCGGTATCTGAGCTGACATTGTCGTTGACTTTCCGAGCTGCACACAGATCAAGAATGGCTGGGGGGAAGGCAGAGATAGATTGGGTCTGCCTGGGACTGCGCGAGCTCGCTCCGCCGACGAGGAGCCCGAGCGAGTTCAGGTTTGAGACATCTTCCAGAACTAGCCTGGTCCGTCGACCGTCCGGCGACTGAACGAACCTCAACAACCACGGTATCGTACAGCTCAGCTGACCTGACCCTCCACCCTTCAGGCCTCCTTCCCCCAGTACAAGCGTTGCGGCTCAGCGCAGCCTCGTGTGTACTCACCCTCCGCCCTGGGTACGTAATGCTTCTCCTTCCCTCTCCTCACGGCCATAGCTCAGGTACAACGAAACAAGCAGTCGGCGTGGTATCTCCTTTGCACCGCCGAATCGGAGCTTTACAGATACAGCACGAAGCATTGCATGGTCATCCACGACTAGTTATGGCTTTGTGCTCAATATGGGCATCCGAGGGCAGCACCCATCGTATGTTTACGTAGACGTGTCACTGGTACTGACGAGCATGGATATGGACGCACTGGTAAGTCATGACCGTACATATATGTATATATGTATTGGTATTCAATGCATCCCTCCATGCACGTCCCTGCACGCCAATCCATGAAGCAGAGTCGAAGCCGTCCGATATAGACAGACAAAGGACAGACAGAGAGCTATAGGTCTTCGCCGCCTGCCCACTGCAGATCGTGACATCCCCAGCGAACCATCGCCAGCGCGAGGCGTGCTCGGGCAAAGACATGCTCGAGGATGCTTTAATGAAGCCTGAAGCTTGTCGGTGCGAGGATAAGGGTGCAGATAAGAGCTGTGTTGGACGGCAGGCCGCCGCTCGGAGCCTGTAGTGTATGCTGTATGCAGTATTCATATTATACTTCGAGAGAAACATGCCGAGCTGCCGCACTGGCATATCCGAAGTTCGAAGCAGCAAGCAGACAATGAACAGAGCGTTTGCAGCAGCTCAGCATTTCAATGGCTCGACAGATGGACTCTCCGCTGCCGCCCTTGCCGACTCAGTCTGCCCTCAGGATCGGATGGGCGAGAGACACGTGTCAGCGAGATATTGCTCCCGATCTGCCGTTTCACGTAACCTCAGCACTCCCAGCTGCCGGTCTCTCCCATACGCCATCTGTCCAGTGTTTCCAGTCAATGAGGAAGCGGGGCTGCGCCATCTTTCCGATATGTTTTCGATGGTAGCGCGCACTCCCTCACAGTCGGTTCATTCTCACTACGTACGCTGACTGACTACATCATGATAGGACTCACCATCCGTTCTCACTTGCATCCGCACCAGCGGCGTGACGTGCTCTCCCTTATCATGCATTCCTACTCTCGATTCTCGGTGCACGGTTCTCCGCTTCGGCGAATCCCGCATCACGAATAAAAACGGGAACGAGAACAAAGCGGAAGGGAACCCCAAAGAGGCGGACAAGGTTACCACTACTTTGGGCACGGTGAGACCCTCCCTCCCCGCACTCGCGATCGCACTCAAATTGGACGGTGGAATCGCGGGGTAAGGACTGGCGCCAAAAGACCCTCGTGTTCATCAGGGTCGAGCGACCATGGAGGATCCTCGCCATCATCCGCACGAACCCAGAGGTGCGCCGTGCAAATTCCAGGTGCAGAGGCTCGCGATAGGGTGCGTACATGATCCGGGGGAAGTACGAGATGCATGCGGACCCGCATCTTGGTGTCTTACTCTAAAATGATTCACTTACGTCGAACAGACGTGCTGTTCAGACTGTTCGTCATGCTACAGATCCGGTGCGTGACGCATTGGGCTCGGACGGGGATCTTGTGAATAGAGTTAGGGTCGAGGTCCATCATGATACTGAGTTTAGGGGGTGCGAGATACTGAACGCCCCGGACTTTCTGCAGGCGCCCATGGTCACATTCGAATTCCAAGCGACGATCGTCGTGCTGACGTGTCTGACCATGGGACCTTGCAGAACTCCTCGGCTACGTATTACGGCCAGAGCAGTGTCCTGTTATCCTGTCTTATCCTTCCGCCTGATCGCGAGCTCGGAGCCACAATCAGTCGTGATCGCTCGTAGGTGCACCACAACTGAACTACAATCGATTCCCAGCACCGCTGGCGGCCATAGAATGCGCAATTAATAAGTAACGAGAAAGGAGCATTGGAAAGCCTGATCAACCATTGAAATCATCACTGCATGTACACCTTGTTTTGTGCAGGTCTGCGTCGCCCGAGCTGCCCGCCCGCGGCCATGGACTTTCACAGATATCGATATATCTCCTCCTCGTTCTCACTACTGGTACTGTGAGCACGTCATAAGACCCCCACTCAGCCCCCTTTGGCCACTTCCTTCGAATCTGGTATACCCTCAACGCCGGATTGATTCCTGCCAAGCTTGGTCACAGTGACATCCCCTCCCCTGCCATGAGCCTGTGGGAGCATCCGGCACAATGTCGCGATTGGCTGTACCTTGTCGGTGCTTCTTTCAGTGACGAGAGCCGTCTCTCAGATTATAGATGCCATCTTTGACTAGGAACTCGGAGTGCTCTCATGCGCCAGCGTCGGAACTGCGCTGTTGACTGCATATGTAAACATCTGCAGAGAAGTGCTGTGAGTTTCAAACGCCCACGGATCGAAGATCAGATATCACTACTGCACATGCATGCAACCATCATCATGTCTCGGGCATGACTTGCAGCTGCTGACTATCCCTGCCGCGAGGCGCGACAGTCGCGCAGCTGGCTCGTGACGCGTGACGCGTGGTTGCGCGGTTACCTGAAAGCTTGGCGCGTCTGCTCTCGATCGGGGGTCTTCCCGAGGTTTACACATGTACAGTGTGCTTATAATGCCATGCACGACACATGCAGTCAATGGCCAAGGTAAGTTCAGGATTCAACAACCACGAACTCAGTGTACTACGAGGCCTAGTAAGTACTACTTATCAGCTTCAACTTCTAACTAGCGATACTTAGCACTCTCGCTCTGTCGCTCTGACAGTAATGTAGGTATGTACAGCAAGCATTGCCTGCTCACCTTGATGATGATGAACGCGCCGGAGATCAAAAGTCCGGTATACCATAACGTATCCCTGCCGAACAACTTGTCCGAACAGGCAAACATATGTTCCGCCGACGAGGAGGGACGAGGAGGATCCCAGAGTCGGCCGGTGACCAGTATGTACAGTACTGTCGAACCCTATAGCTGGCTCAGCGCACTTTCGCCTTAAACCGGACGCGTGTCCGTCACGGTGCTCCGTCCTGTCGGTAGCGGGGCGTCAGCATGTCATCACGGTTGAGTACTTTTGAGTACTGAGCGAACTAGTGCGTACATCATAAGTCAGTCACAACCGTACCGTCACGTTGTATAGAATTGATCCTCACGCTCAAGTGTGGGCTGCTAGTGCTCATGCCCTCCGACTCGGGGGCAGTACTCGTCGGTCTGTTTTCCTCCCGTTGGAGGAGTTCAAGTCATCAGAAGTACTGTCGGGTCCGATCGAGTCGTTCCGCGCCTCATACATAGAACTTGGTGGAAGCCTTCTAGGATCGCCTGAGGAACGTCTGAGGCCTGTATACGTAGTATACGTAGTAGTAGTAGTATACGTAGTAGTAGTAGTAGTAGTAGTAGTAGTAGTAGCTCTACTGCATCTGCATCTGCATTTAAAATGGTATTGGTAAAGTCTACGGGCATGGGTATGCATAATGCGTCAGAACTCACAAAGGCTACGTTACCGTATACGTATACATATACCCGCGTGACGCTTCACTGACTGACAACTGACGGAAGCGCGAAACATACTTACCACAACATATTACAGTCCAACGCTCGATCAGTCGGTTCAACGTTTGCGCCCGACCCTGGCAAGCATCTCCCGCGCGCAGGGGCACTCGCTCGCGTATAAGTAGGCTGCCGCGAATCCGAACCCACTGCCAGAACTTGAAGACCCGGGAAGCGACGGTCTCTGATCTATGCATGCGTTCGTACGTACGTAGTACGTATTGATGCATCTATAATATGTATGTGCACAGTGCTTGCCGTCGACAATCACCGAGTAACGCGAGCATCGATGATCACTGTTTAGTGCGCAGCGATCCGGAGTGTTCAGCGATCGAGGGAGTACATGTGATGTGTTTGTGATACAAGCTTAATGTAGATACTTGCTTGGTGCTTCACATCACATCTCGGGCCGTCCTCCCTGTGCAAGCCTGGGGAAGTCCGGAGAGATGACGAGAGAAAGATGCTAGTGGCAGGAAGGTGAGGTCGGGTGGAGCCTAGAAGTGCAAGCAGCGAGGGGGACGTATGTGGACATGCACGTATACGACGCATGCGTATAGGTCGTAGTATTTGGCGAGTAAGGTAAGTCACCCGGGGGAGGGGGGGGGGTTCGTGACTACGTATACCGGGCTTCAGGAAATACAGTAGTACTATAGATTACCATACATCCTGCCACCATATGTCAAGGACGAGGGGGGGACAAGCTTAAGTACTTATTCCGATTTGTCCGGTGTCACAAGAGACCCAGTCATCATGAATATTCACATTTCCGATGTCACATGTCCACCCCCATGAATATCAGGTCGAAATGGTACAGTACTCGTACTCTACTAAGCGCTAGGGCCTCATGCGGGGTGGGATCCTTGGCATCTGGCATTTGGCATCTTGCCAACGTTCACTACTTACTAGCAAGCGTTCTTGACACCGGCTGCGGGGCACGATGTGGGACTCCGACGGGCACGACGCGGAGATGCGGAGATGCGGAGGAACTTGCAGAAGTTGGAACCCGAAGACGAACGAAGACCGGTGTCCTGTCTAGTGTCCTACTAGGCCTCTCGTGCGTCCGGGCTGCCAGTGCCCACTGCTTCCCACCATATACATACTCATTCCCATCCACGCCCCATCGCAGCGGACTCAGTGACGGCATTGGGGGCGGCACGGCTGAAGCCTGAAGGTCTGATGTGTGATGCCTGATGCCATTATCAAACCATGATGCGTGATGCGTGGTTCGTGATTCGTGATTCGTGGATGGGACCGCGGTGAGTGGTCACAGGCTTCGGGCCACTCGGTCACTCGGTGTGGGACATACATAGAATCGGACCGTGAACACACGCATTGTCGCTGTCGCTGTCGAGGACTCATGTGCGCGTCGTGCGTCGTGCGTCGTGCGTTGTGCGTGGGCGACTGTTCCGTTCGCAGGAGCGCACGCACGCGCGGCGCTACTCAGCAGAGCCAACGCCTGGAGTAACTAGAGCAGTCAGTAACTAAGTAAGTAGGTAGTGCTAATACAGTCGACACCCTTATAACCCATACCTCTGGTAACCCATAACCTCCCATAACCCATACCTTTTTGGTGTTCCCATTTGGGCGCTTATGGGCGAAATGCCCCTCTGGTAACCCATAACCTGCGATAACCCATACTTTTAGACCCATCC
>KN050010.1:49393-65618 GCA_000743315.1 Lignosus rhinocerotis TM02
GCCGTGGGGGCTTCCTCGGCGAGCTCGCTGGGCATCGGGGGCGCGGCGCTGAACGGGCGCAGGGAGGACGTGCCCAATATCGGCTCACTCTCTCGGGGGCAGCTCCCGATGCTGTCCATCCCGTCCATGACGAAGCAGCCATCGAGCTGATGGTCGTCGACACTGGTGGTCTCCCTATTCCCCCCCCCCTCCCGCGCGCTTCCCCTTCCCCTTGTGTCGCTCGTATACTGTATCGATTGACTGGACGAACGAATGAACGAACGAACGAACGAAAGAACGGCCGGACGGCCTACTAAAAGCGGCGCGCCGACGTGCGCGCGAGAGTTCTGTGCTTCTGTTTCTGCTGTTCGCGATTCGCGAAACGCCACACGCGCTGCGTTCACCAGCTTCATCTGTTCTCTCGTTTCTCGTGTAAGGTTGTTTGTTCCGATGCGCTCACGTTCTTGGACCATTTCCCTTTAGCCATTCAGCCATTTGGCCATCCCCGCTCCCATCTGTGTACCACCGCCGTGCCCGTCTGCGTCCTATGCTTTTTTGTGTTGCGATCCGTGCATACCCTGATCCAACTGCTGTCCCTCCATTGCGCTATTCCCCCGTACCTGTTCCCCCCGGTCTTGGTCCTAGTTCTCGTCATCCATGCGCATGTACACCCCCCCCCCATCCCACACACACATACTCACACACACACACACACATATATATATCCACATATCCACACACACATACAACGGCTTGTGTCTCCCATACCGTGCTCGATCCACACGTCACGTCTCCCCGCGCGCTCTCGTATGCATCCCATCCCCGTCTCTCTCTCTCTTCCATCTGTATCTTCTACCCGTACGCACCGAGCCCCCCGCCCCAGTCACTCACACTCGTTTTGACACGCCTTGGCCCTTTGTCCTGTCTTGTCGTTCTGCCCCCTCCCCCTTCTCCCTCCCTCCCTCCCTCCCTTGCTTTTGCTTGCGCTGTGGCTGACGAGGCGGACCTTTTGCCTTTTGGGTGTTTGGTTTGGCCCGGTTTGAGTTCTCAAGTTTTTACCCTTCCTCCCCACCCTCTTGTCCGTCCGTCCGTCCGTCGTTCGACCTCGTTCTGTCCATCCCGTTCTGTACCCGTTTCGAGCCCTCGTCCTCGTCATGCCTCGCTTCGCCGGTGTGTGCGATGACGGATGGGTGTCTTCTCTCTCTCCCCCTGTCTCTCTCTCTCCCTCCCTGTCTCTCTCTCTCTCTCTCTCTCTGCCTCTCAATCTCTCTATATCTCTCTATCTCTCTCTCGCGAACCCGAACCCGAACTCCGGATCTGGCTTCTTCCTCTTCAAGTTCCCCTTCCTCTTCCTGTTTTCGTTTCTCCTCTTTTCTCTTGCCATTCTACGCGCTCCGTTTGTCGTCGCTCTTCCTTTTCCACGCTCCGCGCTTCGTGCCTCTTCCGTTCCGTCCCCCCTCTCCCCATTCGCCGTTCAACGTTCAACGTTCGCCGTTCATCATTCAACATTCAACTCAACGTTCATCATTCAACATTCGAGTCCGTGCCTCCTTCACACTTGCGTTCCGTTCCGTGCTTGTTGCTGCTGCTCATCGACTCTCCTGAGATCCCCTCTTATAGACGTGTATCATCATCACTTGTGACAAGAACTTCTACCGAAACAAACCCCTGCAACTGCCCTTGCCCCTCGTGCACATACACAACATACCACACATGCGTACATACAAACCACCGAAAATGTGCTGTTGGCTGGCTGTCTGTCTGTCTGTCTGTGTGATTGTTTTGGCCGTCGCTGTGTCTGTGTCTGTGTCTGTCTCTGTCTCTGTGTCTTTGTCTTCTCTCTGACCGGTGAGAGTGCTATAGCTAGTTGTGAGTGAGCCAGTAAGTCGATGTGTCGATTGAGCTTGGTGGGAGGTGGTCACGAGTGAGTGTATTGCCTACAGGCGTTTTCCTTGCATCGATGGTCCCTATCTTCCTTTTGTACCTACATACATACATACCTCTCTCCTTTTCGACTGGGAGGTCTCCCGCCTCACCGTGGCAGGGACGATGATTCGGATGAGCATTGAGCATCGTCGAGCGCCCGGTCAGTACGGTGTTTCGAGACCCGGAGGACCCGGCGCGCGTGCGAGATTCAAGGTGTAGTACATACATGTCTGACTGAGGGTAGAACTTGAGGCGAGATATGCAGTGTCTGTGCGGTACCGAGATCCATCGTGCTGATGGGGTGTTGGGCATATATATATATATATACTACGTAGTATGTATGTATGTTGGATGTAGTCGCACACTAGCCCGGCGTCGTTTTAGTCTATGTATTATATATAGTCCGGCGCGACTCGGGGAGGGAGAGTGAGTGTCTGCGAGATCTGTGGTTAGAGTAAGTCCTAGCGGGTTGCTTACCCAGACACTGCTGGGCTGCACGCGACTGACAACGACAGACCTTTTCAGGTGTATAGGTGCTCAATTGCGGTTGCTATCGACGTCGATCAGGAATTCAACAGGTGGATTGAGATCATACACTGGCATAACTTGGCAACGAGCGCTCATACGCTGACAGGTGTATAGGTGCTTGCGGTTGGTATCGACGTCGGTGAATTCAACAGGATGGATTGAGATCATACACGGGCATAACTGCTTGGCAACGAGCGCTCATACGGAATACCGATCCGGAAGACCGATCCGGTGCGTGTTTTCTTTGGCGCCTATATGCACATCCTGACTTGTGACTCTGACCCAGAGCTTGTGAGTACTATAGTCTGGGTCTAATATCTCTGCCTCTCCGACTCTGTCGACTCTTGTGCACTGCGGCAACAGAGAATGCCTCACAAACGAGCGAAACGCTCCGTGCGTGAAAAGAGACGCTCCGAATCGTATGTAAGCCCCTGATTTTCACGCGTTCTCGTAGGAGTATGACCGTCCCCTGCCTGCAGCGGTAGCGATCTCGCGCCTGGAGCGAAGAGAGCTCTCGAGAGCGAAGACATTCCCAAGAGCGCTGCACGCGTGTTGAACGCGGCGAAGATCCAGCAGGAGTGGGCGGAGAGGAAGCGAAAGGGGGCGGAGGACGACGACGACGACGGTGCTCGTCCGTCTCGTAAGAAGCGCAGGAAGGACGGCCTCGGTGGTGAGCACGATGGCGAGGGACGGAATGCCCATTTGCGCATCATGCCTGGGGAGTCGATGGCGCATTTCAACCGGTACGTCTGCGGTGCGTTTCTTTGTGCACACAGTCGTCCTCCCGGTCTCACGGCGTCGTCAGACGCGTCGAGGAGTCTATGCGGCATTCCGTGCGCGAGGCGATGCAGGCGTCGTCTGCGCGCATGCGGCAAGTGAGGAAAGAGGAGCTCGCGGACCATACAGGCAAGCCACAGCCTCCTACTGCTACAGCAAAATCGGACTCGAGGAAGGGCAAGAAAGCCAAAGCCTCGTTGGACCCCGATGATGGCGACGGCCACCTCACGCCGCTACACAAGGCGAAGGACGACAAACCGAAAGACTTTGAGAAGCTCTCTACTTCCGCCCCGAAACGCCTGAACGACATCGTGCAGGCACCTCCTGAGCTGAAGAAGCTCCCTCGCAAGGCGAAGAAGCTCGCACCTCAGGGAGGCGTACAGAATGGCGAAGGCGCAAAGTCGCTGAGCGAGGGAGTGTTGTCTATGGCACAAAAGGCCATGTTGGAGGAGGAGCGTGGGCGGGCTATCAGATTGTATCGAGAGATGAAGAGGGGTAAGACATTAACATAAGCGGTGTCCGTCTTGGTGAGTACTATAGCATCGCGCCTGATCAGAGCTCGGCGAGCTGACTTTTAGGCGTCTTGCTGTTAACTTGTTTGTTGTCGCCTCGTCTGTGTGACTGAAGCTTCTCGGAGGTGCTGATTTTCCCCCGTCCGTTTTTCCGCGTGTCGCGAGTAACGTGGGTGATTTTAGTCCGCAACGCTGTACCATTTGTTCTGCCTCTGGTGCACAATCACAGGTCGTATACATCCTTCATAGCAGTATGGGGCGCAGGCGATTCATTGCGTCCCACAATTTCTCCGCCACATTTTCACGAGCCAATAGTCATCGAGCTAGGGCTAGGCTTTGTCGTCGAGTTCCTTCTGCGACTCACCATTGCATCGCAACTTCCTCAGACTTCTACGACGTGGGCGATCCGGCCCTTTGTGCGTGTGAGACGTCAGAATATTCTTTTTGCACATCCGTCATCTGCATGTAAACAGCCTCGCGGGCTTTGGCGGCCAAATGGTCAATACGCATGGGGCACCCTCTTAGGAGAAACGGTGCCAGTCGGTATGCGATCATGCTTGGATGGTTTCACGTGTGTCGCTGCATACCTTCGGGACTCGAGCGACGGTGCTAACTGTCGTGCTCCGTTGCGCCGATGCTGTGCTTCTGAAGTACTGCAGGAGCGGTCCTACTTGTTTGGGTTGTGGGTCCATTATTACCCAGATCTAAGCCCTTTTAGCACTCGCGCTCTGCTGAATCTAGGCCCTTTTATTTATACCCACTTCCAGTGCAAAGTCGGGGCATGTCGGCCCCCACTCCCTCCTTCTTGCTCTCCTGAACTGGCTTGTATGCTCTCCGTGTTCAGGGTGCGTTCCAATCCCTGCCACAACCTGCCTGCTCACGCCGGTAGCACAGGGGGACAGACCTGCTCGATGATCGACATTCTCCTGGATGCAGGGGGCGGATATTGCATACTAATATTATCGTTCAGCTCGATATGGCGATTCTCTGCGTGAGAAATGCACTGAGGCAATTGGGCGACAATATTGAGCGCCTCCCCTACCATTGCACACTACACGTGCGCTGTAGCGTGTCAAGTCAATTTCGCACTGACACTTCTTGAGTGGCAGTCTTCACAGAGCAGGACTTCCACTCCGCTGAAAGGAATAGAACCCAGCAACTCAGTGGGCTATGGGCGTGACAGCATGTGGCGCTCTGCGTCGACCCTGACTCCTTTCCTCTTCATTGCTGCGGCGATAAGTGAAGTATCATACTGTCCAGACGTCTGCTCACCCATCTCAGTATAAGATGAACCTGGTAAGTGCTCAGGATCAAATAGTGCACTACCCTCCAACTCTTCTTGTCGCAGAGGACTCGCCAGCGATGTTGATGATCATGTCAAATCTTGGTGCATTGAGCCGTTTGTCTGTGCTTCTCGTCGCGACATCTGCTTGTGGGGCTTTGGGCTCTATCGGCCCTGTGGCGAACTTGAACATTGTCAACAAGCGCGTGTCCCCCGACGGCTTCTCTCGAGATGCCGTCCTCGCTGGTGGCACCTTTCCAGGTCCGCACATCGTAGGACAGAAGGTCAGTCTCTACGATGCAGACCTCCCGCAGCATGACTTTGAATCTGTTTTGGCGCGTTGACAGGGTGACAACTTCAGGATCAACGTCATAGATAGGCTGACGAACACGACGATGCTTACTCCAACTTCCATCGTGAGTCGCGTCTGCTATAGGGCCAGATCGGTCGCCTAACGGAATAACGATTTTGCCACAGCATTGGCACGGCATATTACAACATGGCACTAATTGGGCGGACGGTGCTGCCTTCGTCAACCAGTGTCCCATCGTAACAGGCAACTCCTTCCTCTACGACTTCTGGGCGCACCACCAAGCTGGTAGTATCCTTCTTGCCTTCTATGGCACGCACTGACCTAGGCTCTTTCAGGGACGTTCTGGTACCACAGTCATCTCATGACACAGTATTGTGATGGCTTGAGGGGTGCTTTAGTTGTATACGATCCACAGGATCCCCACGCGAGCCTCTATGACGTTGACGATGGTAAGTGGCGAGGAACTTGCAGGTTGATCCCCATGTCGACTGTCCTGTGCAGAGAGCACGATTATCACACTCGCGGATTGGTACCATACTGCTGCTCAGCTCGCGGGTGCTATACCGTCAGTACTAGTCGCGAGCAGGGTGTCCGTTCACTGTTCACTGACATGGCTTCCAGGCAATCCGACGCCACTCTCATCAACGGTATGGGCCGTTGGTTTGGCGACCCCACAGCGGAGCTTGCGGTCATCAAGGTCACTCATGGGAAACGGTATGGATCGATGGCCCTCTGGCTCTTGAGGCATGGGAATCAACTGAACATGCTGTTCCGCAGTTACCGGTTCCGTCTCGTTAGCCTTTCTTGCGATCCCAACTATACCTTCCAGATTGATAAGCATTCAATGACGATCATCGAGGCCGATGGTCAGGATACTAAGCCTTTGCCCGTGGATCAAATTCAAATCTTCGCTGGGCAGCGGTACTCCTTCGTGGTATGTCAATCCGGGTTGTTACTTGTCACACGATTCATCGAGCCTTCTGCAGCTAGAAGCCAACAAGACCGTCGGAAACTACTGGATCCGTGCAGAGCCGAATTTCGTCGTGACTGGGGGCTCCGGATTCGCGAATGGAATTAACTCTGCCATTCTCCGGTATGAAGGTGCACCGTATGAGGAGCCTACCACTCCCCATAAAAATAGCACAATGGAGCTCCAGGAGCACAACCTCCATCCGTTGACTGATCCTGCTGCTGTGGGTCATGCACACATTCTTCGTTTCCCTCTTGCGCTGACCGGCCGTGCATCACTTAGCCCGGAGAGCCGTATGTTGGCGGTGTGGACGTCCCTTTGAACTTCGTCCTGGGCTTCGTACGTACTGTGCAGTCCTGAACTCTAAATACACTCGCTGACCTGCTATGTAGAATGGCACTTCAGGCCTTTTTACCATGAACGGCGACCCCTTCATCCCTCCCAGTGTTCCAGTCCTCCTACAGATCTTGAGCGGTGTCCAGAACGCACAGGACTTCCTACCTATGGGATCCGTCTACAGCCTTCCGCCGAACGCAACCATAGAGCTCTCCATCCCAGCGTTAGATATCGGCGGACCGCATCCTTTCCACTTGCACGGTGTAAGCATCACATTTACGAGCCTACGGTTACGACTCGATCAACCCGTTGACGTCCTACTAGCATGCATTTTCCGTCGTGAGGAGCGCCGGACAGAGCACATACAACTACAAGAACCCAGTCCGGCGTGATGTCGTAAGTATCGGTGCCGGCTCTGACAACGTCACGATCCGTTTCAGGGTAAGCATCGGTTTTGTTCTTCATCTTGAGGCCTTCCTCAGACGTCGTTTCGTTTATCAGACTGACAACCCCGGACCGTGGTTCCTCCATTGCCACATTGAATGGCATCTCCAAGCCGGGCTTGCTATCGTCTTTGCGGAGGACATCCCTGAGACCGCAGCCGCGAACCCGGTGTCTCGTGAGATCCAAATTTCGCATATCGATTGCGACATCTGACTGACCTTCCGTGCAGAGGCTTGGAATGACTTATGCCCTGATTATGAGGCTTCGTTGAGCGCATAAGACCCCAACTGCGAATCCTTTGGACTTTCTCAAATGTATCCTGGACAATCGTCACTTCATGATCATTGGATTGTACTGTAGATCAGGGCTATTCGTAGAGATTCTAACCCCCTTGGTACACCCACAACTGCAGACAACCTTACGAGAAGTGTATGAAATGGCACGGTCACAGCAGTACTGGAAACAACTCTCGACGAGAACATCCTGTCTGCAACAGCTGATCAGAGCGATTCCACGACTTGTGAGGACGAGCAATGTTCATCATTACGTGGTTACGCAACCCGACCACTTGATTGATACAGTCTTTTCCGTCCTGCTGTTGCGCCATGGGGCTCTGGCACACTTCTTGCAGAAGCGAGCCTCCGAATTTGAGATGCGGTTGTTCCAAGCTGGAGCAGATCTCCTTTTAGACCTGAGCCCCATTAGCAGCTGTATTAGGTGACTCTCTGGACGACCACATGTCACGATTTAATCTACCGCCAAGGCTTGCTTCTCGTTGAAGCGCTCTCAAGTGAACCTAACCGGTTTGTTTCCGAGAACTCATATCACAGAGACAAGCCCACTGGACCCAACTAATGACTTATGTGCAATGACACCCACGTCGTAAGGAGCGCCATCCCTCGAAGGCTGAAGGGCTGGCTTCAGCATTTCCTTCCCTCTCCTTCCCGCCAATCCCTGACCGCCAGCTAGTGAATCTTCCTAGTGTGGATACCGAACCTGCGTCGTCTCTTCTAGTACAGGGAATGTGCTCTGCGTATGTAGGTTCTCCTGTCTACGTTCGGCGAAGTCTTCACAATCGGAGGTTCACGGCCGTGCAAACTGCGACGTGCACGAAGAGGACGAGACGTCCCTCTCGTGCGTAGTCTTCCGAGCTGTCAGAATGATGCACGAGGGCAGCTCCGAGGATGAGGGCAGGCAACAGATCAAGAAGCTAGACGGGCGCGATCCCATTGTGATAGTCATATGAATAGACGGCGTTATATGCGTGGGATCGATAACAGAGGTCTTAGGCCAAGTGGGAAGGTGTAGGAAGTGTAGGGGTGGGATTTGATCAACGATCTTCGGGAGTCAGGCTCGTATTCTCCACGATACACGGACTTTGCAGATGCTGCTGGGATTTTCCTCTCCGCAGCATATGTACGTATTAGTTAAAATCTTCAAAACGCTCCTGACTGGGAGTTGGTCCAATGAAGAAGTCATGAAAGACGACTCCTCATGGAGGAGTGAGTGGTCAGGCTTGGTGGTTAAGGGTAGGTGGCTTGATATCTGCCATTCGAGAATACACAAGAGCATCGAAATTGCGCCTATAGATCTTCTAAAATTTCTGCTTGGGTTTTAAGCGGTCGACAGAACACCAGTATTGTGGTGGTTGAGAGACGAGTCACGGTCACTTCAATAGATCGTGGGGATGGTTGGGGCGCTTGTTGTGTTCACCCGCCCAATATGGATATCGCTTGAGCTTCCCAGTCACGTTGTAATCCGAACCACGCTTTGGCAGTCACTGCACATCCCATTGTCGCCTGTTACCACAACCACGAGCCATTGTTCTCTCGTCCAAGTAAGTAGCCGATCTGTCTGGTGAAGAATTTCCTCGGACTCACAGATCATATCAGCATCCCTTTTTCACGTACCACAGCCATCTGGACGGTCACGGTAACTCATGTCCACACTTCTATGTCCTCGAGCAAGGAGACTAACCAGGCGGACAAAGGGATTGTCGGAACTCTAACCTTGCTGACGCCTGGTATTTAAAACAGTGCTCTCTCCTCCCTCTGGTTCGTCGCGCTTCAGATTCCTCCCAGACCTTTGCTCATCATGTCCGACAGCCATCCTCTGTCTCCTCGCACCACATCACCCGACACATTCGAACGTCATTTCTCTCAAGAGCGCCCCGTTTCCTCTGCAGACCACACTTTGCCCAGTGAAAACCGTGTGGTTCCTGTATCATCAGCAGTTAGACCCGCTCCGTCGACCAAAGGTCCCGTTCCAAAGTCCACGTCAGTCAAGCCAACACTCAACGCGCACGCGGTCGCACGCAAGGTAGGTAACCAGCGCGGACCTGATCTTGTCAACGAAGTAGGAATGGCCAAACGATTTCATCTCCTATCGGAATCGGTCTTCTTCCAACAGCTCCTCCCCGGTGGCGACGACCCTACGGAGGCCGAGCAGGAAATGTTCAAAGCTGCGGACCTCTCTGAAGCCATGACAGAGCGCGATATCTATCCCCAGCTGGTGTGTACCCATCGTTGGGACCATTCGTTATTGTGTCTCGCTCACATCAAGGTTGATCAGGGTCAGACAGCAGCGTCTGTGTTCAAAGCGGCCGGCTGCACCAGCCTGCGGTTCCTCATCACGTCGAACCACAAAGCCAAAGGCGGAAACAATACGGACACTGACACCATCAATGACGGTGGTGTATATCTGAATAACGAGTTCGCCTCCGCGGCGACGACCCTCACGGAAGCCGATCGGAAGAAGAGCAAGGCAGCTGAGAAGGTCATGAACATCGCAGAGTATGGATATCGCTCTTGGCACTATCAAGTGGTTCCGGTTGAGGTGAAGTATAATATCAACAAGGCGGCGTTCTACTTTGACGACCACGATTTCTCGGGTTCCACGAGCCCGGGGTGGAAGGATAAGCGATCCGGGGCGAAGGGGAAATCGCCTGATCCCCACACCCGCCAGGATGTGGACGCTTCTGCCCCACTGAACGAACGTGAGTTCGCCCTCTGTCTTGTACGATCTGATTTCGTCTCACATCACGCATGCAACCACAACAGCATCGTCTACAGACCCCATGATGCCCTCCGAACTCCCATCCCCGGCTGTTGACTCTCAGCCAGCCAACGACCCGGATGTCACCGTCAAGTCCATGGAGGTGCCGCCTTTCATCCGCAACTCCATTGAGGGTTCGCAAGCTCTGGCCCAGATCGGGGAGTACATGCTCAACACGTTAACGTATCAACACCGTCTCTTCTCCTTCTCCCTCTACATCGCTAAAGAAAAGTGCCGCCTTCTGTACTTCGACCGCACGGGTGCTTTCGTCTCGACACCGTTCAACTGGACAGTCACGTCCTCATCTTTGCACCGGTTCCTCTGGAGACTGGCGCACATGAAGGAGTACGTCCCGAAGATGGGTTTCGACCCCACAGCCACGCTCGCGACCGAGGACGAACGCCAACGGTTCATAAAGATGGCTACCAACTCTGATGTCTGCAAACCGGTCCAGGAGTATGTGGAGAAAGCGACAGCCCACTCCTGCCCGATCTACAAGCTGGAAGTCGTGATGGCCCCTCCTACTCCGGAGGAGAAGCTTCCTGATGTCCCTGCTCAAGCCGGAAGCGCCGCATCAAACGACTCGCCGCAGGAAGACCACGAGAGCCCGAAGGTTTACCATTTTCTTGTTGGCCGTCCTCATTTTGTGACGGCCTCGCTTATCGGACGATGCACTAGGGGTTATATCGCTCTCAGAGTCGATGTAGAGCCCGGGGAAAAGGAGGAGGTCTGTTTCCTCAAAGACTGTTGGCGCGCATACGTTCCAGGCCGAACGCGTCCCGAGCACTTGATCTACCAATGCCTCCACAAGTTCAACGTTCCCTACATCGCAACTCTGATTTGCGGCGGTGATGTGGGCGGACCCGGCCAACAGAAGACCTACGTTCAAAATTACCTCTCTATGCACGACCCACGTTTGCAGCCTGTCCCGCGGGTGCACTACCGCCTTTGCACGGCGGAGATCGGCATTCCCCTCACAGAGTTCGCCAACTTCACGGAACTTGCATATATCTTCATCGATGCTCTAACGGGTCAGTCGCTGCGCTTCGATGTAGACACTCCTCGCTAAGTCATCTGTGTTAACAGGTCACTGGGCTGCATGGACCAGAGCAGGGGTTCTACATCGCGATATCAGCATTGGCAACATCATGATTAATCCGGTGACTGGACGGGGCTTCCTGATTGATTGGGACTTGTCCCGGCTCAATATTGAGCTTGGGAACGGTCCTACAGAGCCTGATCGTTCGGTGCGTGCTCTGATAGCCTTTGCAACAAGTGAATTATGTTGAGACTTTTCTGCAGGGTACATGGCCGACTCGCTCTGCTCTCTTCCTCCTGTACCCACGCAAGCCATACCGACACTGCGATGATATCGAGTCTTTTGTGCACTGCTTCAGATACCTCACGGTGCGCTATCATCCCACCAACATCTATAACCCGAAGACATGGGCGATTAAGACGTACGAAGACGTTGCCCTGGTCCAGGGTGTACTCGTGGGTGGCGATTCGAAACTCGACCACTTCAACTCTCCGTCGACGTTCAAGGTAAAGGATAACACGGAGCTTCAGGCTGTCCTTGACGCACTCGCGGTCGGTTGTTATTCCTTTTATCAACAAGTCAACCACGCCCGCATGCAAGAAGTGTACGGGATGCAGGAGGATAAAAAGGGCTCTGCGATTGATGAGCCAGTTCCTCCACCTCATGATCTTCAACTCCCAGAGGAATTGGCGGAGATGATGGCTTCGACGAACCAAAGACACCTGACTGACGATCATCGTTCACATGCTATACCAACTTCATCCTCGCCCGTTCCATCTCCCCCTAGTGATCCGTGCGAGATCAGTGGTTTTCTGTCATCGCATATCGACGTCATCATGGCCCTACGTCTGATGCAAAGCAGAATCAAAGACAAGCGACCTGACCAATTCGCCCTCTACACATCGCAGTCTCTCTTCCAGGGGATCGTCCGCTCCATCACCAACAACCTGGGCACTCAATTCCACATCCGGGACTATCGCATCCCGGTCTCGGTCCGGGATCTCCTTCAGCTTTCCCTCCACTGGATCCTTCTCCCCTTCCCTCCAGACTACTTCTACGCCTCCGCCAATTGACCTTAACCTGGCTGGCAGTGGATCTTTCGTCGAGTACAAACCGTCTGCCGGCGGATCGAAGAAACACCGGCTCCAAGCAGATGCAAAGTCCCAACTGCAGGCTACTTCGGGAGACCCCATCGAAGGAGGTCCGCTCACTGAACCTGGTTCAACCTCCAGCAAGGCGAAGAAGAAGAGAACGACAATGACGCGCGAGTGATCATCGCTTGGTCACGTTATAAGCAGCAATGGGTAACAGGGGTCTCTGGAGAGTGGTTCAAGTCCCGATGTGTGGTTGATGTTTCCTGTGTGTTCTAATGGATCCCGTATTTCTTTCCCGCACGGCTCTCTATAATGATACATTCTTTGTATGCCCCACATCGCCACCCCACATCGCCATCGTTGAAAATCGTTGAGGCCTAATACTTTAGTTGTCTAGAATCCCCATGTGCGACAACCTCCCCCTGGGGGAGGCGTCGTATTGACTCGCTGTCACTAGCGCGGTCTACGAGCTCTCGTCTCAGACGCCACTAACGCGAACGAAAATGAAACTATAGCGTGTGATGTGGTGGACTGTCGCAATTAAGTGATGTGGCTTGTATCAAATGATGTACGAGTACACAATTACATAAGAATACCATTGCAGTCAATGACACAACGGCTGTCATGGAACCGTCATGGAACCTGTATGGTCCTCGCGCCCTGTGGGTCTCATTTCGCTTAAGTTGATACTGGAGAATGGACAGTGTGGATGCTGCATGTCTGAGGTGCGTAACCAGTCCTTGACATAGTCCATAAGACAGGAGGAAATTGTGGGTACAGCTCGAATCGATGGTGTGATAGTGACAAGCAGCATACACTGGACAACACAAACGATAGCATATGGTGCAGAACAACCAACATAACGCCTGCCATGCTGCGTACTGAGACAATACACCTGACATGAGCGGAAGAGACCATCGACGAACCTGCGAACCTAGTTGAACCAATCAACTAAGGACTTGAAGGCGCTTGAGATGATATAAACTTTTCCGAGTGACCCTATCAATCAATTTACACGCAGTCGAGTCTTTCCGTCAAATTGCTTGAGAGCTCGGGCTATGCTTCCAGACTGAGATGATACGGATACAACGATAGCTAGAAGGGAAGGTTACTGATACATATAGCACTTAGACAATACTCTCCCTGCTGAAAGACATTAGTCATGTAGAGCACTGCATCAACAAAATGACATGCAAACTAGATCACCCCAAGAAACGCTTCAAATGGTAGATACCCTCCCTCGCTGCAGCCACAGCATCATAAGCAATGCGCTCAGGGGCAGACTCTGTCCGCGCACGAAAGGCGCCAGCGGAGAGAGATGTTGTTCAAGCGTGACTCTATCTCTCGCAACTTCTCGAGAGCATCCCTTGCCGACAGCCTCTGCGCTGGGTCGCCATGTCGCATGCCCTCAACGACTGGGTTGAGGATATTCAAAGCAAGGAATCTCTTCCAGGAGACGGGAATGGCTGATAATTTAGTCAAGGTAGGTACGCTCACCTGTAAGAACTCTTTGTGATACACGCCAGCGAGGGCGTAGACATCAACTTTGAACGCATCGTAAGGGACGTTTGCGGATAATTCCGGGACTTCCTGATTCCGCCCTCTCCTACCGACCAGTGTATAAGAAGGACCTTATTCAAGCAATGTGAGATCCCGAAGTCGACAAAGAATAGAGGACTGGGTGATGGATGCGTACAAGTGGGTGAGCTCTAGACGTTGTCCGGAGAGCAGTCTAGCTGGATGAGGTGATGTCCTTGATGGTAAGTAGAGAGGTCGACCATCCATGATGAGGTTCGGAACCGCAAATCAATGTCCCCGTTAGTTGAGCCCGGGTATGCTCTATGTAGTACGGAACGGGTTTGAGCACGTGGAGGGACTCCGCCTATCCATGCGCTGCGAGACGTTCAAGCTCATGGAGGAGGATAAGACCCTGAACAACGCTGAATAGTAGTTCAATATCGAGGTAGAGTTCGTACTTACAGAGTCTGGCTAGCTTTTCCAAGGTCCGACATGGTAAATCGTTCATGGACGCAGGAATGAACGGGATGAACACTATCTGTCGCTACTATTGTGACCGACGGATTCTGTGCTTCCGCATACAGAGCATTGCTGCTGAGGACTGTTTGGCTCATAGACTCAAGAGCATCACTTTACCTGTTTCTCCTGCAAGATGTCACAATCCCGCCGGAGACCTTGACACGGACTAACTTGTAACTTGTTGACCACCTTCCGTTTTTATCTTATCTCATCGGCGGCACGTTCGCTAGGCGCCCGTGGCTTGGGACCTCGCTTCTGTCCCTGAGCTCGTTTGAACAAGAACCCCACGCCCTATACCTCGTTCTTTGTGTCTCCCTCCGCCTCGTCGACCATGCCGGAACCGATGGCCCAGACAATCGACAGCAAAACCAACCACAATGTTAATGACGATGACGACCCACGAACGGAACAGCAGCTATCCACGCCTCCGGGCGAACCGAACGGTGAGACCACATCCCCGCTGGCTGGACAGGGCGTGCAGTGAGTGCGAGTTTGGTGCAGATATCAAGACGTCCAGGAAGCGCGAGCGCGAGGTCTCGCTCGAGCCCGCAACCCCGCAGGCAACCACGCTGGTACGTCGATCGACTCATTTAGACTTTGTCCGTTCGATACCACCCGTCACGGCACGCATGGCTCGGATTCAGGGTGCACAACATGCGTGAGGCGCCATACATGTCACGGAATTGCAGACCATGCCTGTTGTTCAGCTTCTGGACAGGAACATGTCATGCACTTCTGAGCGCCTTGAGATGCACGTCGTGTCGTCGACTCTGTGTTCCCTAACCACCATAGCCGTGCACACATTAACATAAATGCTAGGAAATTGAATCAGACCGTCCCGAAGGCAAGGAGAGGCGCACTCCCGCAAAGAAGAATCGCACAAGTGATGTAGTACTAGAAGCACCAGAAGAAGAGGCGGAGGAGGACGCTCCTCTAAGCGAGTCTCCACCACATGAGACGAAAATTAGACAGATCAGCCAAGGTGTTGAGGACATAACCTGGCAGAACATGAACAAGGACGACCGGGCGCAGAAGATGGGGCAAGACGCGCCACCGAAGGCAGAGAATCAGGATGCCCCGAATACGACCTCGCAAACGACGGGAGACGCGCAACACGAGCCTGCCCAAGAGCCTTCCCTCCCAGGTGAGAATCCTCCGATTCTGGACGACACCGCTGGCGACGAGGAAGACACGGGTGCCGCAGCTGGAGCGGAGCAGCCAGCCGATTCTCATGTGGCCGGAGCGCCTGGAGCAGCCGCTTCTTCGGTCTCGCCCTCATCCTCCGATGCCCAGCTCTCTGAGACGCCACGGCTACCGACCACACACCGTCGTGACTCGGACTCCGACCATGAGAAGGGCCTGAAGCGCAAGCTCGGGGATCGCACTGTGAGCGAGACCGGGGAGCCGCAGGGTCGCAACGGGGTCGCAACGGTGTGCGCGACGAAGCGGCCTCGAGACGACCCAGAGACGGATCCGAACACGCGCGAGAAGAAACGGCCGACGCCGCCGCCAGAGGAGGACTCGAAGATGCCGGAGAAGAAGCAGGCCGAGTCGCCCGCCCCGAAACTGGTGAGTGTTGTGTCTGTCCGCCGTGCGCCGGATGTTGAGCGTGGGGTGCACAGGGCGGGTTCATGGCCTACGCGTCGACGAGCTCGCCGTTCGCGTCCGTGCAGGGCCCGCGTATCTTTGGGGGCAAGCAGCCGTCGACGTCCCCGTGGACGAGCGCGGGCTCACCCTTCAGCTCGTCGAGCACATCGCCCTCTCCGCTCTCCGCCGCTGCCAAGGACGCCTCGTCGCTAGCACACAAGCGGACGGGCTTCGAAGCGTTCGCGTCGGCCACATCCCCGTTCGCGAGCGCGGCGAAGCGCCCGAAGTCGCCCCCGCCGCCATCGAACAGCAGCAGGTCCCCGTCTCGCCATGGGACGCCTGCGCGG
>KN050010.1:67838-97361 GCA_000743315.1 Lignosus rhinocerotis TM02
GGGACCCTCTGTGGAGTCATGAGCTCGGACGGTGTTCGCTCGCATCCACGAATCTCGTGGAAGCGTGGTGGATTGAATCGCTGTTGCTTGCGCGATGGGGGGCATCTGTGGTCACGTACTACATGTACACAGAGAAGAAGCACATGCCAGGACGACGGCACGGCGTATTTGCGTCGCGTTGGGTGGGATCAGCTTATCCGGTGCCTGTGTGTGCGATGCGTCGTGCGTCCACCGTCGGAAACAGACACAAGAAAGAGAAGGCTTAGATGAGAGGGAGGGGAGAGTGGGGGAGGGAGAGGAGGAGGGCAGGAGAGGTTACTAGGGAAGGCTCGGGTAGCCGTTTTTTGGATGATTGAATTTCGGTGGCGCGGGCAGGCGGCTAAATCCGGAGAGAAGGATCTGAGATTCTGAGCGCGCAAATGATCGAAGTCTGCCCCCGTCGCGTGGCAATGCAGAGTTCTCGGTCGAGCCGGTTCTTTCCCTCGCATCGGCTGAGTGAGCTGGGGGTGGGTGGGAGGGTGGACTGAGAGAGAGAAGAAAGCTGGTGGGTAGCTGCGAGATGAGCGAGGGCAGTAGCATGCAAGGCAGAGAGGCGGCTTGGGCGGGAGTGGCTGGGAGGGGCAATTAGGGAAGAGAGGGTTATGAGGTAAGAGCTGTTGCGAGATAACGATCTCGATTACCCCTGTGATCAGCGACCGCGTTTTCAATGGATGTCGACCAGTTTCTCACCTTCCCCTTCCCCCACTCCGTCCACTCTTCCCCCCACCACCACCATGAACGTCGCCGCCCTTCTCCACGACTCCCCCTCAGACGACCTCCGCAGGCGACAGGCCAGGCAGGACCACGACCACCAGCATCATCATCAACAACAACAACAACAGCAACAGCAATCCCACCACCAGCCTCCACAGCTCTCACACCGTCCACCTCATCACTCTCCACCCCTTGAACGGCCTCGCGACCACCCACGGGAACGCGATCGCGACCGCCCTCCCCTCGACGTCCTCCACCCTTCCCATCCCTCACAGTCCCTCCCCCACCGCAGATCCCCGCCCCCGTACATCCTCGCCAGGCCATCCAGCCCCCCGCGTCATCCCCCGTCATTCGGGGCGCCTCTGCCCTCGGACGACTCCGCCCCATGGTCTCAGCCCGTGCACCACCTCCCGCCCCCATCGACACTGTTCTCGGAGCCATATGACGTTCCCCATCAGCCGGCGAGGAGAGCAAACCCGGAGAGCTTGCCCCACCCCCATGAGCCATTGGGTCCGCCACCAGGTGAGCCCTTGTTCTATAGAATTCTTCTCTTTTTCTCTCTTTTTCTGGCTTCGTCTTTCCCTGCGGTTGATTGGATCGGGTTCTGTGCTTTGGTTGCTGGCACGAGAGCCGTGCGTGAGCAGCGGTTTGGACAGGAGGATTAGGTGGGCCCTTCGTCTTCCCTTTCACCTCCACGTGCTGCCGCCTTAAAGGCGGTTCCACGAGATCGCCTCTGCGACTATCATTAGAGCTGGTGCTCATCGGGTGGACGAGCTACGGCCCACAATACGCGCTCGAAGAATGATGGACTTCATCGCCTCTGTCTGGTTCCGGGTCCTGCCAATCCGGTGGGTTCGGCTGATACAATCATGCACTTGACGTCTTCTAGACTTCTGTCATGGATGATGTCCAAGTTGTCATGCTTGCATCTCTTCCCCTTCCGCTGCTCCCAGTCTCGTCCACATTATCATCTCTCTCTCTCAGATGTTCTCTCGCTTTTGTTACGCGAGAGATGGGAAGCGTTCGATTTTCATCTGTGTTGCCTTGATAACCGAACATGTTCGGGTGATTCATGCTATCTTTGTCCCACTTCAGCACCTACTGGCGCACCAGTCCAAGCACAACCGTACGTCGTTGAGCATCGGAATTCAAGCTTATCCAAGTCCCATTCGCATCACCATCATCACCATGCCCACGCACACACACATCCCAGCACTCCGTCCAACATGTACATGCCACCTCCTCGGTCCGTCCACGTCTCTCCTCCACACAGTCACCACATCCACGGTCCCGGGCAAGGTAGCATTCCCCTCTTTCCAACCCCGGTAGGCCCTGGCGTTCCTCCTGGTGGCCCGCCCCCCTTGCATCCGCCCCCCGGACCCTCGTCCTCATCATCCAGCATGAGCCTGCGCCTGGGCGACCCTTCGCCGATGTACGGCGTCCCTCCCAGCCAACATCCCTCCCCCCACCAGCACGCCCACTCCGCCCACTCCTCCCACCACTCGCACTCGCATAGCAGCTCCCACACCCACACCCACCGCGACCGGCGTCACCCGTGATGGCCAGTCTCCAGCGCCCAGCCCCGTATGACGAGCGTGACGGCCGAGAGCAGCGAGATCGGGAGGCCGGCCCGGTGGGGATGGGCAGACCCCGTGGACCGCATCCGGGCGCTCCAGGACCGGCACCGTCATCAGTTGGGATGCCGTCGGGGTCCTCGCTGGCATCCATCCCTCCGACCGCCATGGGCCCCGGCCGCTCCCAGGAGTCGGTGACGCATATCTTGGGACCTGGCTTGCTCCCTGGTGCGCTGAACGAGAAGAGGGAGCGCGAACGGGATCGTGACCGTGACCGTGAACGTGAACGTGAACGTGAACGCGAGCGGGCGATGGAGATGGAACGTCGGGACAGACGGGACAGTGGAGGTGCGAGCGCTCATGACTCTCCGGGCTCGGTGAGGCGGCAGCATATGGAGAGCGAGAGGGAGAGAGAGGTGATGATGGAGCGGGAGAGGATGGACAGGCGGGCTCGGGAGGTGCGGGAACGGGAGGCGAGGGAACGAGAGATGCGGGAGAGGGAGATCCAGATGCAGCGTGAACGGGACCATCAAGAGCGTGAACGGGAGCGGGAGCGTGAACGCGAACGCGAACGTGAACGGGAACGGGAACGCGAGAGGGAACGGGAAAGAGAAAGAGAACGAGAACGAGAACGAGAACGAGACCGAGACCGAGACCGACAGCGAGAACGGGAACGAGACCGAGACCGGGAACGAGAAAGGGAACGGCAACGAGAGAGGGAGTGGGAACAGGACCCCTTCCGGCAACATGCGCACGAGTACATGGGCGTGGGCGTGGGCGGCGTCGGGTTGGGTCTTGGGGCGGGAATGGGCATGTCTGCGGCGGAGATGGAGGAGCGCGAACGCGAACGCGAGTGGATCAAGAAGCAACAGCAACAACAGCAGCAGCAGATGCAGATCCAGGGCGGCGCACACCCGAACATGCGCGTCCAGCCCCAGCCCCAGCCCCAGCCGCAGGGGCAGAGCCCACACCCGCACCCGTCGCAGATCCCGATGGGCCCACCTCAGGGGCAGCATCAGGGACAGGTGTGGTCGAGGTGGGTTAGGCCGCAGGTCCCGACTCCGGAGGACGAGAGGGGAGTGATGGAGAGGCGGGACACGGAGCCCCGTAGCCGGAGCAGCAAGGCCCGCACGGGCACGAAGGACCGGGAAGAGCGGGAGCGGGAGAGAGAGCGGCCAGCAAAAGAGGGACCGGAACGCAGAAGAACGGGGCGGGAGAAAGAGCGGGACCGTGAGCGCGAACGCGAACGCGACAGGCAGCAGGAGCGGGAGCGGGAACGGGAACGGGAGAAGGCGGAGCAAGAGGAGCGCGATCGTGAGTACCGCCGTGACCGCGAGATGGTGTTGCAGCAGGAGGCGCGTCACCCGTGATGGCCAGTCTCCAGCGCCCAGCCCCGTATGACGAGCGTGACGGCCGAGAGCAGCGAGATCGGGAGGCCGGCCCGGTGGGGATGGGCAGACCCCGTGGACCGCATCCGGGCGCTCCAGGACCGGCACCGTCATCAGTTGGGATGCCGTCGGGGTCCTCGCTGGCATCCATCCCTCCGACCGCCATGGGCCCCGGCCGCTCCCAGGAGTCGGTGACGCATATCTTGGGACCTGGCTTGCTCCCTGGTGCGCTGAACGAGAAGAGGGAGCGCGAACGGGATCGTGACCGTGACCGTGAACGTGAACGTGAACGTGAACGCGAGCGGGCGATGGAGATGGAACGTCGGGACAGACGGGACAGTGGAGGTGCGAGCGCTCATGACTCTCCGGGCTCGGTGAGGCGGCAGCATATGGAGAGCGAGAGGGAGAGAGAGGTGATGATGGAGCGGGAGAGGATGGACAGGCGGGCTCGGGAGGTGCGGGAACGGGAGGCGAGGGAACGAGAGATGCGGGAGAGGGAGATCCAGATGCAGCGTGAACGGGACCATCAAGAGCGTGAACGGGAGCGGGAGCGTGAACGCGAACGCGAACGTGAACGGGAACGGGAACGCGAGAGGGAACGGGAAAGAGAAAGAGAACGAGAACGAGAACGAGACCGAGACCGAGACCGACAGCGAGAACGGGAACGAGACCGAGACCGGGAACGAGAAAGGGAACGGCAACGAGAGAGGGAGTGGGAACAGGACCCCTTCCGGCAACATGCGCACGAGTACATGGGCGTGGGCGTGGGCGGCGTCGGGTTGGGTCTTGGGGCGGGAATGGGCATGTCTGCGGCGGAGATGGAGGAGCGCGAACGCGAACGCGAGTGGATCAAGAAGCAACAGCAACAACAGCAGCAGCAGATGCAGATCCAGGGCGGCGCACACCCGAACATGCGCGTCCAGCCCCAGCCCCAGCCCCAGCCGCAGGGGCAGAGCCCACACCCGCACCCGTCGCAGATCCCGATGGGCCCGCCTCAGGGGCAGCATCAGGGACAGGTGTGGTCGAGGTGGGTTAGGCCGCAGGTCCCGACTCCGGAGGACGAGAGGGGAGTGATGGAGAGGCGGGACACGGAGCCCCGTAGCCGGAGCAGCAAGGCCCGCACGGGCACGAAGGACCGGGAAGAGCGGGAGCGGGAGAGAGAGCGGCCAGCAAAAGAGGGACCGGAACGCAGAAGAACGGGGCGGGAGAAAGAGCGGGACCGTGAGCGCGAACGCGAACGCGACAGGCAGCAGGAGCGGGAGCGGGAACGGGAACGGGAGAAGGCGGAGCAAGAGGAGCGCGATCGTGAGTACCGCCGTGACCGCGAGATGGTGTTGCAGCAGGAGGCGCAGTTCGAGCTCATGGAGCGCGAGCGGATGATGCAGGAGGAGGCGATTCGTGTTGCGCGGGCGAGGGAGGGCCAGACGCAGGCGCAGGTCCAGGTCCAGGTTCAGGCTCATCCTCAGCATATGCACCACCATCATCCGCACCGTTCGCATTCTGTCCCTGGGACCCCCCACAGTGGCCCGCAAATGCCGCCGCATGTCAAGTCGTCGAGCAAGCAGGGGCCGATGGGACCCGCTCCGGTGCCGGTTTCTGGAGAGCTTCCGCCCGAGTACCAACAGCGAGAGCGCGAGATGCGACAAGGTCCTCCGAAGAGTTCAGGAGCGATCCCGCATGGGATGGGCATCCCGCCACAGCGGCCTCCTCAGCTCATACCCCAACACCAACACGTCCCACATCCTCACCAGGTGCCCCCGGGCCCTCCTCACATGCGCCCGCACCCGCCGCCCGATATGCATCCACCGGGCATGCCACCGGTAGGCTACCCCCGTCGACCCTCGCCCCCACCGTTCCATGACCCAGCAATGCATTCTATGCCCCCGGCGTACATGTTCCCGCGCTCGGCGCGAGGGCCGTAGGGTGTACACGGACGACTCGGACATGTTCTTGTGCGCGCTGCATGCGGGCTGGGTCGGGTGGAGCGCGGCGAGGCGCGCGAGGAGGGAGGGGAGGGATTTGGTGATGGAGGTGCGGATGACGCGCGAGGCGAGGTTCGTCGGTGGGTTTGGGCAGCCGTTGCGGTCGTTGAGGGAGAGAGGAGAGAGGGAGAGGGAGGAGAGGGAGAGTTTGGGAGCGGAGTACGATGGGAGCTCGTTGCTGAGCTCGGGGTGGGGGAATGGACATGATGGCGCAGGCGTGGAGATCCTCAAAGCCGAGTTCGTCCCGGTGAGTCTCGGTCACAGCGCATCCTTTATGGTAAGATTGATTGTGACTGAATCCGCGGCGTCCTCTAGGCGGGCACTGCGCATTCGTTCGGGCTCCGGAACCGTTCACAGCGGATGCTTGAGTACGCAGAGCGCAGGTTCGCGCTTGGGTGTGCGCCGAGGCCGAGCAGGAAGCGGAGGCGGCTGCACGGGCCGTCGTTCGTGGATGGGGAGAGCGCGGTGCAGCTCCGGCTGGACCAGACGGACGAGGAGCTTTGCGCGACACGGGTCATGGTGTTCGGCACGGACTCGAGCTGGCCTGAGATCGGGTATGTCGCTCGTTCGTCCGAGTGCTGTCTTTGGATCTGGAGATCGCTGATACAGTCTTTGGGGTTGGGGGCGTTTGTGATAGATTCAAGTACCATCCAGCCGCGCTCAAGACCGTCCTCTTCCCCCAAGCCACCACAGAGGTCCGCCCCTCCAAGCGCAGAAAACTCGCCCCAGTGGACAACGCTGCGTCCGACGCGCTAGATGCGAACAGCGACGACGAGCTCGTACCGCAGCGAGCGGTCGTCGTGGAGACACTCTGGGAGAGCTTCTTGATATCCCAGCGCGGACAGATCCCGTCGAGCGAGCACGAGTCCGACAAGGAGAATGCTGTCGCAGACGGGACGGACAGCACGAACACGAGCGGCGGGCGCAGGTATGTCATTGCGCTCCTGACGAACGCTGGGGGCACGGCTGGGAAGCTCCCGCGACGGTCCCGCTCGAATGTGAAGCGCCGTGAGGCTTCTGTGCCGGAGGAGGTGCAAGAGGAGCAGGAGGCCGACGGTCGCCCGCGTTCGCCATATCTGAATGGGTTGTCCAAGAACGGCACGACTATCAGCTCGACGAGCACGAACGGGATCGCGCCGCCGTCAGGAGCTCCGATTTCAGAAGCGGGGAAGACTGTTGCTGCTGCGTCTGGCGAGACATCGGTCTCGCCGGACGCCGTTGCTTCAAAAGATGCAGCGACGCCTGCGGCCGATGCGACCCCGCATGTGGCTCAGCCGTTGGAGCAAGAACAGGAGGAAAATGAGGCTACCCCTGCGCCGTCGAAGGCGAGCGACGAGTCAACAGAGACTGAGGACGGGACAGGCCCTATCCAGATCCTGCACCACGACCTGGGGGAGGAGAACTTCGAGTTCCTCGGACAGAGACTGAGGACGGGACGGGTCCTATCCAGATCCTGCATCACGACCTGGGCGAGGAGAACTTCGAGTTCCTCGCGGACGGGATCAACGTCGTGAGCAGCGAGGTGACGAACGGGATGCGGAAGGGATGGAAGCTGGAGGCGCGGCAGTGGAAGTGGGTGCAGGTCGGCGTGTCGGCGTGATAGATGAAGCAAGTGCATAGGAAGAAGGCACGAGGAGGTGTATTGCTGCGCCATGTGGAAGGTGCATCGAGCTGGCGGACGGGATTAACGTCGTGAGCAGCGAGGTGACGAACGGGATGCGGAAGGGATGGAAGCTGGAGGCGCGGCAGTGGAAGTGGGTGCAGGTCGGCGTGTCGGCGTGATAGATGAAGCAAGTGCATAGGAAGAAGGCACGAGGAGGTGTATTGCTGCGCCATGTGGAAGGTGCATCGAGCTGAACAGCGTGATGGTGGACTTGTTATCGCTATTCGTATCTTTATTTGCGAGGGTAATCGAAGTTGTATCCGTATCGTTGCTGCAGGTAACCCAATCGCGACTGACTGCTAGTTTCGAGCTGCTCATCACTTCGCGGGATGCATCTCAACAAGTTGGACGATGACATATTCTCCAGATGGAACACAATGTACCACTGACCTCCATGGTGATCCTACATAACGTCTCTATCTGATAAGGTGGTACGGGTATGTGCACAGCCACAGAATATCTCGATGCTCCGTTCTGTCGGAATCGCTACGCCCCCTTTCTCCGCTTTTGACCTCGAGCTCGGTAACAACACTTGCTGCTTCGTCTTGCAATGTGCTGCTCGTCTTGCAATGCATGGCCCCATGCAAGCTCGCGAAGACTCGCGAAGGCTATCCATCAAGATGCCTCACTCATTTACAACGTTTTTAGGCCAGAAACTCTCATGCGGCCAGCTGCGCAGTCTCGGGAGCAGGGCGAAGCTGTGCGTCAGCTCACCGGCACGCGCGCAGCACGATCGTCCCCTGTGCTGAATCTGCCAAACTCAACATCCGGCATGTGCCCTTCGCGCTGCGCAGGTCCACGATACTAATACCTCGCCCGGCTGCGCTCCTGCGCATCCGTGAACATCAACTCCTACCACCATCTACATACCCCATCGACTGCGGCCCCAGTCACGACCATTATCCCTTCCCCGAGACTTGAAATGATCATAAATAACCCGGATGCGTCCCCAGAGGAGATGAAGGCACCTCCTGTACCGATGAAGGAAGGGCAGTCCCAGGTGAGTTCACTTGCCTTCATCATCTTCCTTCTTGTCCTCGTCTTGTGGACTTGGATATTGAGGAGAGAGATTGTTGACTGCAATCCCGACTCCAGCAGCCTATATCCACACCCGCGGAAGCTCCCCCGCCGTACACCCCGCCTCCGGGCTCGAGCAGCTCGCGCGGGCCCCCGCCTCTTCCCGCGCAGCCGACGGGTTCCGAGTCGTCCGTCTTCAGGCCTCTGAACGCACAAACCGTGAACCACTTTGAGCTCTTCTCGAAGCATGATGCCATCTCAGGTACGTCCATCATGTCGACGATCCTAGTCTTAAGACGATCCGGAGTATTGATTATAACTACGTGTGTCGCTCTCATGGAACGCAGGAACGTTCCTGGTCGACCCTCTGCTCCCAGCCCCAGCCGTCGATATGGACAGAAGGCTGCGTCGCAAGCGCGCCAATGTATGGGGCAAGAGCTCTAAGAAGACCGATATCAATGCTGCGTTCCGCACTCGCCATGGGGCTTTGAATCTCGACATGGAGGTTGTAGCGCAAAACCCATATCCCCAGCCTGGCGAGAAGGTTCCTGCTCGGATCATTGCGTCGACCAAGCATGGGCGTGTCAACCTAGACATGGTTTGTAGATCTTGCACCTCATTCCTCACACGTATTCTCCGACGAATGCTGATGGCGAGCAACAGCACGAAGTTCATCCAAGTCGCAGCCTTGACTTACACGTCGAAACATCTCACGGTGAGTAGCACTTAATTCATGAAGTGGGACGTATCGGATCATTTACAACGATCTTATCCCATTACCGCACGCATTCTTACAGGCAGGATAGTCGTCCTCCTCCCTCCGACGTTTGACGGCCCGATCGTCTTCACCACGCGCCACCACAACTCTGTCCACTTCCTCCCAGCATTTGCCGCACGCACGCGCACGCTTCGCGCCTCCGACCGCGAGACCGTCGTTCACTGCAGCCCCTCCGGCTCCCTGTCCTCTTTCCAGCAGCTTCCAGTGAAGCCGATCAACCAGATGGCAGACGACCCGGGGGACCGGTGCCTCGTCCGCACGAAGCACGGGAAGATCGTCGTGGGCATCAGCGGGCTCGATAGGGTCGAGGAGCCGCAGACGGGCGGGGGGTTGTTCAAGGCCCTCGGCAGGCTCTTTGAGAGCCAGGGGAAGGCGTTTGGACAGTATGTTGAGACGCATGCAAAGAACTTCGAGAAGAGGAGCGCGGCGCTCACGGAGTATGTAGATAAGTACCTCGACGGAGCTGGGGGAACCACCGGGCATGGGCGAGGGCGAGGGCAAAAGCCAGGGGAAGAGTGGGGGACTTGGAATGGTAGGGGGACTTGGAACGGGCAGGCATTGGGTCGGGGGCGGAACGGGCTGGCGGTGCCTCAAGCGGATTGGGGTTGGCGCCAGAGAGGCTGTGCGTCGAACCGAGGAGGTTGTGCATCACACCACGGAAGTTGCTGTCCATGAAGAAACGACGCGATGATGATAAGATGTCGACTGAGTTTCACTTTTCCACCGTATGTTACCCACATTCTGCATATCTTGATTGTTGATTGGTCCTTTTGTACAATTCCAGCCCGTTCCTTGTATGCTAGGATCTCTGTCTGGACGGGTGTGCTATGTGTGCTTGGCATACCTTCATACCGAACTCAGCTACTGATGCACCAGCAATATCAACACCTCGCAAGGCTAGTGGCCCAGAACAATGTAAGATGGCTGTATACTACGGCAAGTACAGATTCTAATGACTACCTGCTTTTTGCAGGGTGAGAGGTAACTAATTGCTCCCTGGGTCTTCGAAGAAGCGGCGGGTCGTTCGATTGCGCGAAGAAGACGTACGGCTGCGCATGCATACAATATAATAATACCACAAGAATGCCACGCGACCTTGTGTGGTGCATTTGAGCTTCTGATCTATGGTTCTCTTGCCCTTCTCCCGCTCTTTCGTTTCGCCGTCATAACCACGGAGAGGTAGAGACTGGAGATCCCACGCCAACACGACTCGATGGTGGTGGTCACTAGTCAAGGGGGGATTCAACGATTCAAGATTTGATTTGATAACATATCCCTGGTACTCCTAATACATTCAGCTATTTTCATGTTACGTTCAATCTCTTCTGCTTCTCATCATGTTTCCCCGTCACAGCAATCTCCATTCACAAGTGATAAGACACATCTCTAGAACGTGGAGGGAAGGCCACCCAGCTTGTGATCGCTACGTCGAATTGACCGTTGACGAATCACAAGATGAGGCAGAGCTGGTGCGACACGTAAGCCCAGTTAGCTCTTTTGTTCAAGGTGTGGTAGGCTAAGGGTTGTGCAGCTTACCGCGTCTACGACCCCCTCGAGCACCCCGAGAACTCCCCCAATCACTCCACCGACGAGCCCAAGTCCAGGCACAAGCGCGATGATGTCCTCCGCAACTTCGAGCCCGATGCAGATTAGGCCGAGGTCGCCCGGGCAGGCGGTCGCGCACGGCACGGCGAGCGAGCCCAAGTCTAGCGCGCAGACCTGGAGAAAGAGATAAAATCATGTCAGCGGGCAACATCGAGAACAACGTTGAGTGACCGCAGTCTAGAGGGGACTGAGCAACGCTCGATCTTGGCACTTACCGCGTCAGAGTTGCAGGCGAAGCCGGTAGCACAGTCGGTTGTAGTGGCGCAAGTGGCACCAGCGGCATCCTTCTTGACGCAAGCCTGTCAGTCAGCGGACCATGGTTAGTAACAGTGGGCTGCGACCCGAGGTCTTGCAGCTGCAGGGTACTAGTGCTCACACCGAGGTTCGGGATGACAGAGTTGGGCGCCGCGGCGCACGCCATGCCTTCGAGGCCGTCGCAAGCCGTCGGGTTCGTCGTCGCGCAGAGCTGGAGCGGGGCGGAGCTGTTAACAGCGCGAGCGATGACTGGGACTCCGGGCTCGCGTTTGGCCACCACGTTCGCGGTAGCGAGGCTGGCTTGGGCAGCAGCGAGGGCGGCGAAGGCGGCGAGGGTGATGAAACGCATGGTGAAAACTGCGAAACGCGAGGTGAGTCATGCACCGTCTGGAACAGGGCGCGAGGGGTGATTGATTTTGCTTACGTTCTGCTGTGCGATAGAACAACGGGTTGTAACTGGAGCTGAGCGAGGAGGACGCTGCTGCTGTCGGACCTGTTGCAGAGTGTCAGTGGCTTTTATGCTTTCTGACATAGGTATGAGAGCATCGGTATATACTAGTACCGATGCGCTCATACCTTCAGGTTGTGTCAATCGTGTCGTATGTTCCTACTACCGTGAAGTTCGGACCCAAACATAGTCATAGACAGGATTAGTCTGCACTCTTCAACATCAGACACAGATGCAAGTACAGAAGTTGCCTGACAGGCTACTATGATTCCTCCCGGACCAATCTCTCGCCGCTAATGAAGTTCTGTCAAACGGTGCGCCGACTCCGCATGGGTTATCAAGAGGGTAATACCTCCGAGCTTTCAAGACTCGACGTCTATGTGCGTCATGGCGTTTTCAGGGTTGCCTGTGATCAGCGTACTACACTGCTACCAAGGCACGCTAATTTGAAATCAACGGGCAGGCCAATATCACGTAACGTCTGAACGCACTCGACATTGGGCTCCAGTGTGTCCCCTCACGGAGCTCGCTCCAGTATGCGTTGAGTGCCTGTGCTAGGGAAGAGGACTCCTTACTATAGCACGCTTGCGAAGTTCCCAACCAGTCACAGGGATGTTCTACAATATGCTTGAAGTGTATCTCACTTGCTAACAACTCAAATCGTGCAACTTGAAAGGCAACTTGAATACTTCCTAGAAGTTCTCGGACCATTACTCATCGTTTCCCTGACCGACTGCTACATACCTCAGTTTAGGATCAAGATCCATACGAGAACCCTGTACCTGAAGCACTGTGATGTCATCGAAACTTGGCATACAACAACATTATTTCTTGCACCAATCGGAGATATGCCTCGGTGCGTCGCGGTGCGTAAAGCCATACACCGCGCAGTCGCCGAATGCTCAGCCAAGTGGACTGGCAGAGTCAGGGCTAAGAAAGACCGCAGCCCACAATGAGAGGTTGACGAAAACGCGCATCTCAGGCTCAGCAATGACGACAGTCTCGTCGACCAGGTTCCATTGTTGAACTAAGGCACTGTGGGCATTATTGAACCCTCTCCGCGCTCAGGCTCATGCAACAGTATTGGCCCCGACCTACGGGACACCCGGTGTCTTGGGGCGAATCACCGTACTGATGCGGCGTATTCATAGAGCAGCCTCACTTCGCTAGCCTATCGCTCGCTGAATCCTGACGGATGGTCGCCGGTCTATCCCCACTAGCCATTGAGTGCAGACCCACCCTGCATCCTCGCACTGTCCTCATTCCGTCATGCGACCTTCCTCGCCCTCATCGTCGTCCCTCGGATGCAGTTCTACTCGGTCGCGCGAAAGACCCGGAGGTTTGACACCGAACACGATCTATCTTATACCGAAAGCCCGAACACGGGGCTGTCGTACAAGGTTCAAGTTCCTGTATCAAGGTGTTCTTCTCAACACAGAGGTACGAAAATGCCACAAGATATAACACCAGTACTTGTTCCAAAGGAGGGAAAAGTCCATGACGTAGGCGTACATAGAGGAAACAGGCACAGGAGACGAAGAGCAACACGATCTTGACCAATCAGAGCATAGAAGGGATGAGATACATGTGGTACAGGTGCACATGATGCGAGGAAGATATTCGAATGACGATGAGGGGTGCAAGTTCAAGTTCAACAGAGTTGTCTCAGGAAGAGTGATGCCGTCTGTTAGTTCAAAAGAGACCAGGACGCCGCCACTTCCCCTGCGAATGTGTATCGCTGGCCGTGCGGTGGGAACGATCGAATCATACTCGGAAAACGTCTAGCACCTAGCAAACTCTGGTCTAAGGGGGCCCATGGTTTCCCGGGTCCGAGTTTTCCGCATGCGATGAGAGCGAGGAGTCCGGATCGCGTTCACAGAAGAACGTCGAGTCTGATAAAACGCTGTCGACTCAAGTCGTCATCCGCACGGTGCCGCTCTTTCTATATTACATCCAGTACGTGACGGATGAAGAGAGCCCCCACGCAAGGCCAGGTAGCATCTGGTGCGTCGCATCAACTGCTCTGGTCGGTGCTATTTGTTCGGGAGGTGGTGGGGTAATCCCGAGGCGTATGATGGCTCACCGAAACTATCCCACTGCTCACGTTAAGAACTTGTCCGGTGATATGTTCTTTATGCCGGGGATCAAGTTTATACAAGTCACCCGGCTTGAACCATTGTCGAGCGATTCCCATAAGAGCCCTCGATCATCCGATGACGGGAGCATGTCGAGGAGGGACGCACCGGGTGGGACGGGATTCGCGGGGGCGGATGTAAACTGCGGGAATGCGACCGCCGTGACCGCCGCTGGGAGAGGCGCAGCCGCGTCTGGATGACCGTTGTATACAGTATAGCGCCGCTTCCGATGACAAGATCGACTGCAGCTGGGCAGCGCTGCGGCGGGGACCGCCGCCGCAAGTGCGGGGTTGGCGGGGGCTATGGCCTGTACCTGTGTACCCCTGCTGCCACTCGCAGCACCGCTGGTGCCGTTCGTAGCGGCCGCGTCACTGGATCCACCAGTAGCAGATGCGTTGTTATCTCCCATGATGTCGTCTTCAACTATAGAATCGGTGAGATTGTTCGAACGCTTAAGGAAGCGACCGTCGGGGCCCCGTTGGAGAGCGGCTCGGCGCGGAGCCGTGACCTGAGAAGAAAAGCGATGAACTCGGAAGTCCGAGGACTTTCGAGCACGCCGGTGAACAAGGAGATGGAGGAGGAGGAATTCGAAGCTCGCTATAGCCTTTTGTTTTGCTATCCATCGTTCATGATACTTCTCAACAAAGAGTCGATTTTCATCTGCGTCATCATCTTCGAGCAAACGCCACCTATGGCTTTTGAATGTGGTTCGTGGTCAACACTCTCGACGACAACGAACAGCAGGACATGAAGAAGAAAACCGCATGTCACAGGTCCCGAGGGTGGAGCGTCCGAACGTAGCGAGTGTCTTTGAAGGGTCCCAGTTCCAGGAATTTTCGGGGGAACGATCGCTCTAGGTAGGCCTGAACGTTCTTGTAGTCTCAGGATCTCGTCCCCGGGTTTGGAGAGTGCCACCTTGTTCTGTAGAAGCCACATCTTTTTCTGTACTGGTTCCTTTGCGGACGCTGAGAGGGATTGAGGTGGGACTGTCGACCGTATGTAATCCACTGTAGTAGAGAGTCAAACAGTCGACTTCACCGAGATCCCGGAAGAGCGGCTTAGCCATGCCGTACACATGTTGTAATAGCTGCTAAATCTCCTCCCTGCCAAGAAGGTAACCGATAAGGTGATGTCCACTGCCCGTATAGGACGAGAGTGAGGGGGAACGGTCCTCGATGCGGTGGTTGCATAGGCCATAGTGGGCGGTTGGTAAGATAGATGTTTGTACCAACATGGGCGTCAATGCGAAAGTCCAATTATTGTCGCATCTTTTGCTCCAACACCAAGCGTTCGACGATGCTCCAGTGGTGAGCGCTTGCAACAAGTTAACTACGACCATTCGGTGGTTGAGTCGCCAGTGTCCTTTTTCGCCGCGCATTGCCCAAGACACTGAGAAGACAGATTGAGAGCATGCCAGCACCAATATCTGGACTTTTTTCGATCCTTGTTTATTGCCCTGGAGGGCTGCGCCCTATGATAGGTAATGCGTTACAGTGTACTCTATACGGCGTGTCACATCGCGGAATAGGTCTCGAGGAATGTGCAGGAATATCTGGGCTTCTTTTTGGTGCTGATGTCTATTGTGTAGAGAGAGATACGACCAAACCGTTGGGCAATCTCAAGGACGAGGTCAGCGATATCGTCAACATATTGAGCAAGTGCAAAACATACTTTGTGCGTAGTCCATATCCCAGTCATCTATGCTTTCTGACCTTTTTTGCCGACTTCAAGAATCTGTAAGTTGGTGGTGATCATGTGGCTGTTAAGCAATCATAGAATTTATCTATGCGTAGGAGAAGCATCCGCAAGGTAAGCAATCATAGATTCTATCTACGCGTAGGAGAAGCATCCGCAAGGATGTAAGCATAGCTGTTGAGAGCGTGGTTTAGCGATCAGCGGTGGTATTATCCAAGGTACGATGCCCTCCTCTACTAGCGATAACGATGCAGAGCCTCTTCCGATCCCACAGATGTACTCGTCCGATGACCAGGCGAACTCGGATGACCAAGCGCACCCAGAAGACCAAGGGAACCTAGATGTTCAAGGGAACCCAGAGGATCGAACGGGTCCAAATGATCAGGCGAATCCAGATGATGATCAGGCGATGATCAGGTTAACTCAGATGACCAGGCAAACCCTCAGCGTCGACTCTTCCCGAGTGGTGATGAGGGAAGCTTTCGAGACATATCCGCCCCACGATACGAATCCTCTGTCGATGCCTGCGTTGGTGCTCTCATACACATCATCTTGCCAGAAGATGGTTGCTTGAACGTGGTTGCCCATCACAAAGTGAGGAAGGAGGTTATACGACACTCCCCAGTAACATGATCCCACCTCGTTCTACTCGTTGAAGAGTGGTTGTCTCGAGCTGATGACACTGACGATGAGTCCGTTGTGGACATAACCTTTGCAAAGCTGGCAGAGACTCTGTACTAAAGCTGGAATGAGCCCTTTTCTCTACAGCCTGATCGATCACTCGACGTCGCCTGCTGAAAGTAACCCTGGGTTAATCTTCAATGAACATGCTTGATATTGTTGTCTCTGTCGATGGTGCTGGGCCGTCTCCTGTGACGGATCTCATCGGTCCTAAAACAGTCCTCAACGATGCTGAGGCCTCATTCTCTCGTGTACGGTTTGCTTCCTCACCCGGGGAGATGGTCTCAAGCTTTGCAGGCGATGCTAGTGATTCCAGTAAAACAAGGTTTCACTCCCACAGCGACAATGTAGCCTTCTACCTTCCGCACTACGATCATCCTTCGCTTCCCAATTGTCCCAATGCATCGACCTCTGTCAACAACTACGACACGAGTATTTGGATTCACTCATCAAGACAGCATGCAGGCGAATTTCTTTCGACACGCAGGGCCGAGAAGCACCCGCTAGGGAACAGGGGCGTGCACCCCATGGTGCGCCAGATTCTATGGTCGTCACACAATGTATCGGCGAGCCTTCCAACGTGGTCCTCATCCCTCATCGTCGAGGACAATACTACAAACAACCCTGTACAGCAGCTACAGCGCTACATTTTTCCAGGTTTTCTTGACATCTCAGGGTGCCTTAGTTGCCGTGGTGGGCTGGAGTTCGCCAAGCTGCGTTCGCAGGACAAAGCTACACATCGGTCGACGCCCATACTTAGTGGCATTCATGCTGAACAACAACAGCATGTAGGGTGATATCCTTGGAACCGCGCACATATTTACAACAGCCTGGGTGCGATTGCGAACTAGCAATGGAAGAACGCCGAATCTCCTGATGAGCCACTCATTTAAATGGCTCACGAGGGTGAGCTATCTCATGCATCCTGCCTGTACTCTCGTCTCGTGGCTCTCCCTCACCAGATAACAGTTGGATAACAGCCCAACATCAGTACTGGGTGACCATCCATCTTCCCCGATATTTCTCTGATTGTACCTCGTCCTCTATGTTAGTCTTGCGTACTATCTTGTGTGCTCTACGTATATACCCTTCTCGTTATCTTTCGATGCAATGTCTATGAAGTATAGTGTACCCGCGATGAGCAGGAAAAAGTTGTGTTGAAAGCACAGTCTGAGATAGGAAAGGCTCCCCATCTGTGTAGTAGACGATGAGGCGCAATGGAGGCCAACGAAGATACACGCATAGGAATAACTGCACCGCTACACATCCCAGAATTTCCTCCACGGCCTCAGACGTCTATGCTCTATGCTCTGCATCCCGCGTATGATATCCTGTCCCTGTATCAGTCGCAGCTCACGTCCACGCATCCGCCTAATCTTCCGCATGGGTTCGCGCGCGTCTAGTTCCTCGTCCGTCACCTGTCGCTCCTCCTCGGGAAGTCTGAGCGCCGCCTCGTGCGTCAACGAGAGGATCGCGTGCGTCTTGCTGACCGCTTGGGATACTGCGTATGAGAGGGGCGTCTCTTCCTCTTCATATACGTCACCATTCGTGAACGAGTGAGCCTCGGACTCCGCGAAATGGGCGAGGACGAGGGCGGAGAAGAGGTCGCCGACCCCAGAGAAGTAGCCGGGCAAACAGGGGAAGCTGCATGCGTAAACCGCATTACCTGTACGAGAAGAGGCGATGCAGGCGAGGTATTCAGTGTCGGAAGAGTCGGTAGTTGGTGGTCTGAGATTGGCGGGAAGCAAATCCTTTAGCCAGCCCTTAAGAGGTATTGAGCTGATTACGACGTGTGGGACCTTGTATCTATCGTGTAGGATCCGGATAGCTTGACGAAGTGAGGCTGCGTCCGTCATCTTGACGTCCGTAAGTACCCTGTGGGAGTCAAGTCACTCGGTGGACTTGTCTAACAGGAGATGTCTGAAACGCTTACTCTACTTCGAACCAATTGGGTGTGATTATCGTAGCGAGAGGTAAGGCTTCGCGGTAGATTGGAATGACCTCAGGAGAGACGTATAGCCGTCCGGAGTCACCTAGAACAGCTACCGATAGAATTCAGGTCAAGACTGCCGACGGGTTTCGAGATATATAAGAATGGAGCAGCATGGGAGACATGGGTTCTAGTTTAGTACACACGATCTTCGACGGGCCAAGGCTTCTCCCAGCCAACAGCTGTGAGGGAAGTCGCCCGAATTGCCGCGTACCATAGGCCACGAGCCCACTGACCCGTGCTTGTGCGGGTACAAAAGCCCGTACTGAACTCAGGCTCATATTCTGCGCGCACAGGTATCAAGAGGAAAGCGGCTTACGATCTAGTAGATACATTAACTTTGGACTACGTTCGCGCAATCTCTTAGCCAGGGAAGCCACAGCGGCAGTAGCTTCCGCGCCGGGCACATAACCTATATGGTGGAAGTGCCAGTGAGTGAGATGGACGCAAGACAGCACATAGGGAGCACCTGTGAGGAGCCGTTGAGGCTTCAGGAGTTCATTCTGTTCCATGCAATCGAATATTTGTGAGAGATCCTCTGCAGATGCCCTTGTTCCTCCGAAACGGCCATATCCTGGGGGCCGTGTGTTCAGCAATGGCCGACAATTCAAGTCATTGGTATAGCCTACCGGAATGATTCGAAAAGTTGACAGTATTCACGACCTGAGAAATGTTCCGTCAGTTCTCCCTTGGGTTACGGGATGACCTCATGATTCTGCTGAAATGGAAGCAGAGGCGATCTCGGTGAGAAGTACACTCACATCAACGTCGTATCCAAGGCACTGAAGGGGAAATACTGCTGCCTTTCCGCCGACATAGCCGTAGGCAACGTGCGACTGGATGCTGAGGATGCGCCCTCCGGTCAGCTTGTCTGTCGCCATCCTGCGTGGGTGTGGTGTGCTGGCAGAGTGCAATGCATCCAAACAGTCGCTCAAACAAGCTTTTCGTCCTCGTTTCGTGACTCGATCCGTGACGGGTCGCGGAGATCAATGTAGGGTTATCTGTGAGTTATTGATATATGTATTCATAATTATAAGGCTCTTCGGATAGTAAGTGAATTCATTATGAAACACAGAAAAGGAAGGTAAAGGGCAACCAGCGCTTCCACCCTAGGCCTCATCGCTGAATCTCTCGAGTTTACGCGCATTGGGCGTGGCGTCGACTCGGGTTCTGGTTCTCGTCTGCAGCTCTGCTTTCCCCTCGCCCCCAACCATCTCTCTGCTCGCTGTTGGGGTCACTGAGCTCGCTGCTTTCGCCACGCTCGACACTCCCTCCTGCACAACCACTTAGTCATAGTACTCGCGGAGGCAACGTGGCATTATCTTTCCTCTTCACGTGTCCTAGTCCCTTGATCAACCCCACAATTTCGCGCTCGTACCACAAATAGCCTCAACCTTCAACGACCTTTGACGAACTTGTTACGACCCGCAGCCGTCATGGATGGGACACGGTGTGCATGAACCCTCCTTTCAACCGTAACTGTGCTCATGGATGTGTAGACTACGCCAGTCATGGTACGCAGCACTCGATAATGCTCAGACACACTTCCGACAACTCCTTACCTCACACTCCTCGTCTGAGTGGAAACGTGTCCCTGTCGCCAACGATGCTGGCTCACCTACCAAGGGCAAAGGTCGTGCGTCGACCGAACCCGAACTCACAGATGTCATCATCCACCGCCGAACGAGCAAGTCTGCTGAGAACATCTATCGTGCAGTTCTTGAGGTGGCCATAGGCGAGGATCCCATCTCCCTGGAGGCGTGGAAGTCCGTCTTGATCACCCCTGAGCTGCGAAAGGAGTGGGATCCTGCGGTGGAGGGCGCGCAACTCCTTGAGATGTTCGACCAAGCGACACGGATATCCAAGGTCAACTTTTCGCTGGGGTGGCCTGCCAAGTAAGTGCTGAACACATTGTACATACACTGTGCATTCCAACCCAGAGGATAGCCCGCGAGATGCCGTCACTATTTCACGGACGTTCAACGACGCCACCACACTGATCGATATTTCCACCTCTCTACCTCGCTCACCAGACGAGCCGACGTACCTCCGACCCTCTCCGCCATATGTGCGGTCTGATGTCGCATGTAAGTACACGTCTCTATAACCCATACCTCTAATTGAATCATGCCAGTATTTGCCTGGTGTATACAACGCATACAGCCACAGGGAACCGACCAGACCCAACGTTCCAGTGTGCCAAGACTTCGCATCAGCTGTTTCTGGCAGCACAACTTCCGTCTTGTCTGGAATTTCGGGTCCAGCTCCAGTCTTGCACAGCAACTTAGCGCGATGACGGTGGGTCTCTACAAGACAGTACAACAACGCGGGGTACGCGTCCCTCTTCTTACGGGCTACGGGAATGGTGTCTCTATCGAGCGAATACGCTTTGCGGTGGACAGGGAAGCTCTCACGGTAGACTACTCTATCGTGCCCGAGGACGACGATCATCCACAGCTTGTAGAACACAATATGGAAGAACTTCACACATTGCGCGAAATACGCCGGCTCACCCGATCTGTCGAGTTTGCCCTCCCCTTAGCTCACGGATGGGACGTACAGCTCTCAACAAAGGGATCTTCAGAACAGGTGTCTCAGCTACCTTGGACGGCGCATGCGACTCGCGCCTGCAACTTCTCACCCCCATCGGATAGGCCTTCCGGCGAACTGCCCAAGTTCACGTTTGCAGTGAAACATGCATCTCTACCTAATGATCACTCTCTGCTGAAAGTCCGCCTCACGATTGAGCTATCTGGTCCTTCCAGTGCACTGCGCCTCAATGGCATACCTCAACCCATTGAGGAACTGGAACCTCGAGACCCTGCGTCGTTCTTCATCTCTCAGCAGATGTTTCAGGACGCTTCGAGCATGGCGGAGCAAAGCATGCATTCACAGTCTTCTGTGGCCACCGCGGCGACAAGCACTTCTAGGGCATCCACGATAGGGGACCGGCCGCAGATCGTACGCACGCAAACAGAGCGCTCGACGGCCGCAGAGAAATCTATCTTGTCACGCGTGAAACGCAATTACATCTACTTTTCCTCTTTGCTACAAGAACCAGAAGCGAAGTGGAAGCAGAGTGAGGCGCGATCGTACATTTGTAGTATGTGCCTAAACTGACTGCTTGGTCAGCCGTGGAAGCCCGTGGTGTGTCGGTGTCGCAGCTTGACTCCATCGATCCCACATTGGTCGTTTATCGTGCAGAGGCGACATTTGTAGGCATCAGCCTCTGGGACCTTTATGCTGCTATCACCACACCTGGCGCTCGAGCATACTGGGACAAGCAATACGACGATGCTGTCCTGCTTGAGGACGTCAACGAGCTGACTGAGCTGTGGCACTATAAGACGAAACCAGCTTGGCCAGTTAAGTGAGTATCCATATCGGTCTGTCTGCGATTTATGCTGAAGTCTCGGAACTAGTGGGCGAGACATGGTTGTCCTCAAGACTGTCTACAAGTCCCCTACCACAATACACGCGTTCGCTTTCTCCGCTGACGACCCAAATCTCTTCTCGCAGATCCCTCCTGTTGACCCCAGCGTCATTCGTACGCAAGTGGATCTGCAAGGCTGGGCGATCGAAGCGCTATCACCCAACACCACTCTTGTCACTCTTCTAGAGCAGTCGGATCCCAAGGGTTGGTCGAACAAAGCGTCTATCCCTCAGCAGATGATCACCGCTGTCGCTGGAATTGGCGAATTCGCTATCAAATGGGGTGGTCCTCCTACCGTCACGCGGCTAGAAGGCGCTAAAGCGAATCAGCTGCGATATGACCATGACCGCACCAGCTTCCGTGTTGAGTACGAAGGTTGCACAAAACGGCGGACGACGAGCGAGACCACACGGGAGCGCGGCATGTCCTCTCCTCTACCAGTGATTGAATGCGAGATTCGTTGCGATTTAGACACATGGGCTTCAGCGCTAGATATTGTCGTGGATCCTCCGCCGCAGGCGATAGCTGCACTTCGCCGGCACCGCTTCTCTTCAGGAGGTGGGGGCTTATGGCTTACGATCACTCATGACGCAGTGTTCACCGAACAAGAGCGCCTTCAAGCGATCGTGCGACGAGGTCCCATGGCTGCGCCAAAGGATAAGGGCCTTGTGATGGTGAACGGCGCCAAGGTCGAAGTTGACGTGGAGGAGATGCCAGAGCGCGAGGCGAAGAATCTCATGAAGCAGAAGCGTGTAAAGCCTACGCGCGTTCCCTTAGACCAGCCGCCCGTGCTTGGTATCATTCGCAGGCGGAGAGCCGAGTGGGACGCGGACAAGGAGGCCCAGGCGGACGAGAATGGGGATGGTCAGTCATCAATTCCTCCTTCGCCATCCACGACGTCTTTCACTACCACGGCTCCTTCGTTCGCGACCTCTGTTTCAAGATTCTTCACGTACGCTGTCGAACAAGCGACCACAACTACCCAACAGGCAGTCGCCGCGATATCGCCAGCTATTGCCGCAGGCGAGGACGCCTCCCTCTCCTCTTCGAAATCCCCCATGCAGTATGCCTTGGACGCGCTGGCGTTCGTTCAGGACTTCCATGCCCAACCCACAGGAGATGGGTGGATCGTCGTCAGCGAGAAAGATTTTCTAGTGCGACGCAAGCTGTTCCCGGAGATCTCAGCTGCTATCCCAGTGCACAAGGGTGAGAAAGTCATCGAGGGCGTCGCTGCGGAAGAAATCGCCTCTGTTCTCACGAGCTACGACTGCCGGAAGCAGTGGGACACGCGCTTCGACTCCGTTAGCGTGCTGGAAGCGTATGGCGCAGACGCACATACTGCTTTCGTGGTTATGAAAGGCGGCTTCCCGTTCCGCGACCGTGGGTTTTACCTCGCTTCTCTCGTCGCACGCGGGACGATGCCCGCGCCTACCTCGCGACGGGATACCGTGGACGTGGAGCAGCTTTCGAGCGAGAGCCACAGTCGTTCGGCGATCTTCTACGTCTCTGCGTCTTTCTCACCAGATTCGGTCAGCCAATTCGCGTCAAACAAGTACAATGCTTACGCTTTGCCCGTCGGCCGCGTCTTTCTAGACGCATGGATCCTGGAGACGCTTGATCCGTACTCCGTTGAGAATTATGCGATCCCATCCACGCGGTGCACTCGGGTCGTCGCAGTGGATTACGCAGGTTCCATACCAGCTGCTGTCAACTCGATGATCAACGGCATGCTCCCAAAGTCAATTCTCGCTGTCGAGAGCTATGTAAGAAGTTTGTCGCCATGCCCCTTGATGCGGCTGCCGGCGTCAGGCTTCGTTCTCGCGCCTTCTCCGGAGGACAAGCTCAGGTCTCAGCAGCTGTGGACTCTCCGTCGACGCGATGTCAGTCGCACATTCCTCTCCGCTTTGTTTAACCCTGCGACTCGCGTCTATTCTGGTCTCCTGATTCTCAACGGATCTGCCAGCTTCTCTCCTCCCGCTCTCAAGGACGACCGGACACCTAGACCCAGCCGTATCATTACGAATGGCGCTACCCAGGCATCAGAGGACCCCACTTCAACCCAAGTTGACCAATCCAGCGAGAACTTGGAGCCCTCCGACAACAACATTCGGGCGGCGCGCTCGCGCTCGCCTCGAGCGCGTGATGTCGGGCGCTCACCGACGATGTTTACCACTCGCGGTGAGGTGCGACATCCGGTAGACCTTCTGGTCTCGGAGCTCATAGTGGATTCGAAACTCTATCCGGATGGGTACAGTGTTCAACTGAGATCGCGGATAGAAAAGGGTCCGAAGAGTCAGCTCGCCCTCCCCGTCTTGTCACCGACATCACCGGCTTCTGGGAGCGGGGAGAACGATTCACCGAGTGATGAACAGGTCGTACTCCCGGTTGCCTGCGTGGCATATACGCTGCCCCCGTCTCCGCTGCATTCGGCAGGTCTGAACGCTGACAGACCACCGCGTCATCTGCTCCGGTTCACGCTTCCGACTGCTCAGTACCAGATGACGACAATAGTTGATCCCTTGACCGGCGAGACAAGGAGGGCGCCGCCTAAGCCACAGTGGTTGCTCGATCTGGAAGAAGGGCGGGCTATCATCGATGTAAGGGTGCGACCTGCAACCGCTGCCGGCAGCCCGTCCTCTGCTGCGAAGAAGCAAGCGACGGTGGCGGTGAATGGTGCCTCCGTGGCTGTGATGAGCGAGAAGGAATCACTCACCGCGTTAGGGCGGGATGAGCTGCTGGAGACACGGGCGGCTAAGCTGGATATCCTCGCACGGTGCGTGCATGATTTGGCGTTTCATGACCGGATAATGTCCGGATCCCCGTGCGCGATACGTGTGGGTACTGACATTTTGCATGCTGTCGTGACATAACGCAGGTCGGTCTCCGCGGAAGAGCAGGTGCCTGCCGAACTGCAGTCTCCATTGGCCGTGGCCCAGCACCTTCTGGAAACGCCGACCAAAGATCCCGAGCCTTCTAGTACGCCTGTGGAGCTGGAGAAGGAGGATGGGCCAGCGTCGAGCGACTTGAAAGAGGAGACGAAAGAAAATGTGAGTCCTCGCTCCAAGGGTTCCTTCTCGCGCTCAGTGACTACACTGCCATACACCTTGCGCATGGCGCTCTGAGAGTACAGCTAAGGGAGCCTGGAGGCTTGGTCCAGATGGGTTCGCCACGAGCTAGCACATGTTTGGCAGATCCGTCTGGACGCAAACTGCGGACCCCTGTTGGGATCCAGCAGCAATGCACCTGAGATGTATGGCAGTGGATCTGTTCGGGCGTAGGCGCCAGCTGTCAACGTGAATTTCGGTTACTGACATGTTGCATGCGCTTCTATGCCTTCCCATGGCATTTGCGCCTCATATGTTTTTTTCCTTAGCAGGCTACGCCAGCAGTGTCGCCTACGGACCCTCAACCTCCCGAGAGCGCGGCGAGCGGGCTTATGCGGTTCCTGAACGGGTACACTCAGCACCCATTATTGAGGTTTAGTCCCTCACGACGGTCGAGCGCGGTCCTCACTCCCTCAAGCTCGAGCCTGGAGCTAGCAGGACGATCCTCGACGGGACCGCAGAAGGAATTGGGCGCAGCAAGTGAGGTGGCGAACGACGGGACCGAATCCGGCGGGCTGCTGACGGGAACTCAGCCGCGAGATGCGCCGACTCGGGCGGGAACGTACCCGCTGTCGGCGGTGGTCATTGTGGCACTGATTGCGTTCTTGGTTGGCTCTCTTCTGCGTTCACTGCTGTCGCCAGCGGATTTTATATACGTCGTGACGGACGAGAGAGAGATGGGGGACGTGAATGCGGGCTCAGGCTGGCGGGAGATTAAACGACTGCTGGAGGTCAAGTACGTCGTAGGCGGCTGGGATTTCCAGATTGCGGTTGTGCGGCGACATTAGGATCATGGGCGGTGCTTGTTGATTGCTCTGTTTGTGTGATAGTTATGATAGTGAGCATTGTAATGTTGTGTGTAGCGGTATACGCGAATAATTGTTTTAGTCACTGTCTGGCTGGGAGAGGGAGTGAGAGCCGCGAATTGCCGATGCTGAGTTTGTTTGTTGAGAGAGACGACGTGTGACCCGCCCGATTCCCATCGGGCAGACGTCGCGTGTAGGGCTCTCTCTGCTGCCCAGCTTCCAGCTTGTCTTCCTCCCTTCCTTCCCTTCTCAGGCGATACCATCGTCCACGTCCTCCTCCTCGCTGTCCTCGCTGTCCTCGCTGTTCCCGACGCCCACAACGATCTCAGCCCCGACTCATACACTACACCCACATTCTCCAGCACCGCTTTTCACCTCCAGGGCCCCGCTCCCGCTCCCGCTCGCTCTATCTCTCCGGCCTAGCTCAATCTTATTCCTCCCGCCGTTCCATCCGTCGTCCTGTCTATCACAACTGCGCAAGGTCTGTCCCCGTCGTCATACGTCCCAGTCCACCGCTTATCCTCAAGCGCCACCTCAGTCTACGGCACTCTCGCCATGTCCTCCGATGGTACCGTCAACTCGACGGCACCACCAGCCTCCGCCCCACAAACAAGCGACCCACCTCTCCAGTGGGATGGAGATAAGATGTTCGTCCGTCGTCATGCATTCTCACCCACGACCGTGTTGACCTCCCCATCGTCAGGTTCAATATTTACATACACGACTACTGCCTCAAACGGGGATTCCTCAAGACCGCCAATGAACTCATGGTAGAGGCCCAAATTCCGCCGCAATCACAACCTCCAATCAACGCAAAGCAGGGTCTGCTGTTCGAGTGCGTCCTCTTTGATCATCCCCGGTTCGTGTATTGAGGTCATTTGGACTGTGATTGTTCCCAGATGGTGGAGTGTCTTCTGGGTGCTGTTCACGGCGAAGAGTAATGGAAATGGGTCGCCAGACGCACTGTTGTACACTCAGGTGCGTTCGTACCCGAAATCACCCTTACACCAACGGTACAAGCTCCCTTCCTCAGCACCAAAGCCAAACCCAGCACGCAAAGCAGCAAAGAAACCCTACTCAGCAAGGGCAGCAACAACAACGCTTCGCAAACGGAGTACGCCCACCAAACCTTCCCGTGCCTCAGACCAACGGCGTTGGCTCTGCTACTACACAAACAGGGCCGCTCCCCAACGGCACCCAGAACCCCGGCCCATTCCCTTCTGGTGCACCGCAGCCCAATGGTGTCCCCGGTTCATCTACAGGACCACCTGGAATTGCAGGCCCTCCGCAGGGACAGGGCATGCCGCAAGGCTACCCCAGTCAGCGAGCGGTCCCTCCGCAGCAGCGTGGCATGAATGGCGCGTCCTTCCAATCTCCCACTATAACGCACTCCCCGCCGAACCCTTCCGGTCCCCCCCAGCAGCCCAACGCTATGGGCAGCATGGGCCCCGTCGGTGCCAATCAGCCGTTGACGCAGATGAACCGGGGAGGGATGCATCCGCCTAACGGCCCGCAGATTCCCATGGGACAGCAACAGACGCCTCAGCCTGCCTTCCAACAACTAGTCGGGCGATCACCAAGCAATCCAGGATCGCCTGCTCAGAATAACCTGGTCCAGCAGAGCCCGGGTTTGACACACCGCCAACCCCCTGGACTCAGTCAGCCTTCGATCGAGATGGAACTCAACCGCATACCTCCTCCGACGCTGCATAAGATCAAGCTGGAACTGAACATGGGAGACAAGGATGTGAACGTCATGACCATAGAAGAGAAGGTGACTTCTGTGCTTGACTGCTGTGTTCGTGATTGTTGAGTTGTGATGGACTTGCAGCAACAATTGGTAACGCAGTTCCGGAGAAGTACTATGAAGCCTCCCGGTGCTGGCCCGATTCAACCCGGTCAACAGGGCCCTATGTCACATCCTTCTGGTCTTCGAAATGCGCAGCTGCCTCCAAATGCCCAGCAGCCTCTTCCACCACAAGGGCAAGGGCCCAACCAGCAACAGCGCGGCGCGAAGCGTAACAGCACATCGCCCGGGCAGGAGGTGAGAAATTGAGAGATGGACATCATTGAATCTGAGATTTGCGCATTGACTGACGCACTGCTTCGCTAGCCCGAGCAATTGCCGAGGAACGACTCTTCGCCGCCGGCGAACAAGCGTCCTCGCACATCGCCTACGGGTGCAGACCAAGCGCCGCAGCAACCTCCAATGACGCCGATGTACCCGCACCCACCGCAGGCGGGTGGCCCCTCTATGCAGCCACCAATGCCACCGAATGGTGGGATGATGCGACAGATGCAGATGCCGTTCGCGGGGCAGCCGATGACCAACCCGATGCTCGGACATGGATTAGGAACGCCTCAGATGAGCCCTATGAATCCCCCTATGAACCCGGGGATGATGGGTGGGCCACAGGGTGGGATGGTCAACAATCCTCAACAGATGCACCAGGTAGGCTGGGCGTGGATGTATGCTACGGATGTACAGCTGACGTCCCTGTTGGCTTCTCAGTACCGGCAGGCAATGCAGACTATCCACAAACCCCCGCACTTGCACATGATGCCTGGGGGTGTCCCGTCTCCCTCTGCATCTGATCCCCAAGGCGGGGGTATGCCTGGAGGACCTCCGCCTGGCAATCGGATGGGCCAGCCCAAGCCTATGACGGGAATGATGCCTCCTCCATCACCCGCAATGGCTGCGAAAACCCCCTCGAAGCCAGAGGATAATGTGGCACCAAACGCGTCGCCTCTGAACGCTGCTACAGGCATTGGCGGACAGATGTCAGGGCAGATTCCTTCTACCGCTGGACCCCCACAGGTATCAACGCCCGCTCCTCCAACACCAAACGCATCTGGCATGACTGTGCCGTCGCCGTCTGCGATTCTGAACGCGTCTACGCCGAACATGGCGTCAAGTCACCCGCCACCCCCTCCGCCGCCCACTGCTACAGATGGACTCGATCCGACGTCCTTCGCAGGTATTGACTTTGTGGACTTCGACACGAACCTCTTCAATGGGGACTCGAGTTTGAACTTCGAGCGCGACTTTGCGGCCTGGTTCGACCCCGAGAACGCGACGTGAGCCCATAGGCGCTGGGGCTGTGACGTGTGGCGTAGGCGTCGCGGAGCGTCTTGCAAGTGGACTTGGTGCTAAAGTTTGGAATCGGAAGTTGGAACCTGGAAGGACTGTTCATTGCTCTCGTCGCGGATTCATCCACATTTGCGTGCGTCGTACGTCGCACGCAACTCATACCTTATGTTGTTCCTCTTCTCCCGCCTTCGCTCCCCCGCGCTGGCGTTTTCGTGGATGATCGTATTTATGTTGTCAAAAGGCACCGGTGTCGCCGCGCCCGCGCACCAATGCACCCATCCAGTCATCCCGCTCGTTGCTACGTTTTCGTAGATGTTCTCGGTTTGCTCGAGCGCCGTATTCTCCGTGTCCCTTGTTCCCTTTCTCCTGCCGCCGTCGTTGCCGTCGCCGTTCTCGTTCTCGTTTCCGTCCTTGCTCCTATTTCTGCTCCTGATCTTTGCTTGAATCCCCTCTTCTTCTTTATTACTCTCCGTCCTTCTCCGCGTTCCCTCCGTTGTCGGTGTCGACCAGGCAACGGTTACGCCCTACGGTCGGCGTCCAACGTCGACCTTGCACACTCGCGCCGTTGCCCTGGAAATCCAGATAGCCCATGCCCAGTCGCGATCGTCAGTCGTACCTCGATGTGTCTCGTTCCCATACGTAGTAGTAGTGAGTGATTGTCCCCCGTCCCTCCCTCCTCCTCCCCTGCCTCTGTCCGCTGTCGAGCTGTTGTTACCGTTACCCTACGCCGTTGCGCCTTGTTTTCCTGGCTGATCTCTCCCTGTCTCTCTGTCTGACTCCGCGCGTCCGTATCTCGTCATCGATCGTCTACTACCTGCCCGTTGTCTCATAGTCGTGTATACTGTTGCCCCTAGTTAGCTCTATAACATCTCGTGTAAATTTTTCGCTCTCTATTTCTCTTTCTCATATTTGTGTCTTGGTCGTGGACTGCAGTACCTGGATGTCTGCGTATGCTGCCCAAGGTGTCTGGGCGGTGGTAGAAACTCGCTCATATGCGCACCCCGCGCGCGCGTGTGGGGGTTGGTGAGTCTTTTTGGTCCCGGCCCATGCTATGCGCTCTCACTTTGCTGTTTTCTCTATACCACTGCGAGTGTACAAAATTCTCACTTTGTATGAACTCTACCC
>KN050010.1:97826-124255 GCA_000743315.1 Lignosus rhinocerotis TM02
CGGGCGGTTCACGTGTTTATCAAGGAATTCCATAAAGCTGTGTGGAACTCGCAGAGGCTCGCGCTACGCACAGAGTAGGCACATCCATAGTCTTCGTTCTCCGGATGGATGGGACGTCGTGTATGCTGACACTCCGATACGACAGAGCTCGACAACGCCAACGCCGACCTGCCCATCGACCAACGCCTCGCAAAGCTCGATGTGCGTGTCTCCCAAGTTCTTGGCCCCGTTCATCCTCGTGTGTTCGTCAGCACGGTCCTACCTGCTCATTCTCCGGATGTATGGGACGTCGTGTGTGCTGACACTCCAATACGACAGAGCTCGACAACGTGATCGTCCCGCACTGCGCCAACGCCGACCTGCCCATCGACCAACGCCTCGCAAAGCTCGATGTGCGTGTCTCCCAAGTTCTTGGCCCCGTTCATCCTCGTGTGTTCGTCAGCACGGTCCTACCTGACTGGTTGCTACTCACCCAATCTTTCTTTTTCAGGAAGCCAACGCCTGCAGCACAGCGGCCGGCAAGATGAGAGTGCGCTTCGACGGGCTCCTGGACGACTTCAACAGACTGGTCGGCACGTTCAGCGAATGGCCGATGGACAAAGAGGCCAAAGAGTCAGACGAGAAGATCTCCAAGCTCGAGACGCGCATCACGGAGTTCCACCGCCTCCTCAAGGCGGCCAGGTGGTGGCCCTGGGCTTTTGGGACGGAGCTGCCGGTCGTGAGGCTCGTTGCGACATCGCCCGGCGCCGCTGATTATGGTACGGTGCGAGTCTGTTGCTCGCGCCCTTGGAGGGTGGTATCCCTTGCACTTCATCTGATTGTGACGGTGGCAGGCGGGAGGTGCAGCCATCTGTGGTATGACCGTGCCGGACTGGATGTGGGTCATGTCTGGGAGGTACGGTACGTGTATCATCAACTCACGTAGTAGGGCGCGCGCACACGTCATGCCAGGCACAGGAGTATCGACTAACGAGAGTTCACTGTGAGCAACTCACGTAGTGGGGCGCGCGCACACGTCATACCAGGCACAGGAGTATTGACTAACGAGAGTTCACTGTGACGACCCAGCGATAGAAAACGAGATCGACCGTCTGGAGGCCAAAATGTGGAAGCTCCAGCAGGAGACCAGGTCGCTCCGCGTGACGCGGGCCGTGCTCCAGCACAGGGGCAAGAAGGACATGGGCATCTTCGGGGACAACGTGGCCGTGTGCGTGCTCGTGTGGCAGGGTGCGCGCGCGGACGCGTACGAGGTGAAGGAGTGATGGCGCCCAGGACGTTGTGCGTCGTCCATCTGAGAACATATCGACTTGTGTCCTCTGTTGACGTGTGCTCACCATTCCGCCGGATGTGACCGTTCGCGCGGCGGGTTCTTACGACTGTGACTTTTGTTGTTTTCTTGCAGGATTTCCCGAAGTACATGATGATCTCGGTCGGGAACGCGGTCAAGGTATACTGTGCGATGGCGAGGTACCTGGAGGAATATGCGGACGGGATCGCGAGGTCGAGCATCCCGAAGTAGAGATTGATGAAGCACTTTGAGGCGCGGAGTGATGATGAGTGTGTCCAGTACTCGGTACCCAGCGGTATGTGATGTTCGTCGGATTCATATCCGCGTCAATGACGTGAACGAGGGCAGGAAGTTGTGGACGAAGGACGGATGGGCACTATGGGGGTCAGTCACGGTCGGCCCGCTCCGACGACCCCCGAGGCATACCATTCCATGTGGACTCTGAGAGCGATGTTCGATATCATGCGCGTCGACAAGTGTTGTGTGCGCGAGCTTCAGTGCGTGCCGTGCGTGCCAGTGAAATCCGGCCTAGCGTTTGTACTTGTATCCATCCAAAAGGCTCGATGGACATAGACGACCAAGTACTGCCAAGCATCGCTCAAGCATATACAGCCACTGGCCTGCGGTGGTGCGACTCGGACATCATGCATGCATCATGCATCGGCAGTAGTAGGTCTCGATCTAGACTATGTTTGTTATGTATCGGATCCAAGCTGTCAAGTTGTCAAGAGTGCTGAGAGAGATTGGATCCTAGTGTCGCCCTCTGCGCACGCCGCACTCTGTCTGACAAAGTGTCGTCCATCCATTGGCACAATGCTTGCCCAGGCCGTGACGCTGACTACTACCTAATTTGAACCGCAGCGGACAGCTTGAAGTAGAGAGTAACTCCTACTAGTATAGCGCCGTGACCGTTAACAAGTCTCCGTTATTTGCCCTCTCTCCTTTCCTGGGTTGGGTGAGAACCTAAGTACAGTATACTTATTCTTTGACGAACAGCGACGTGGTAATTACTAATTGAGGCCTCAGGCTTGCCACGGCGGCATCCACAGACCACCGTCACGCAGCAACAAACCCAAACAGACGCTGCCATCCGTACAGCCACCCAAAAATGATTGATCTTAATCCGCCATTTCCGAATTTGGAGCGCCCGCTAGGCCTGCACTGGGTGGCTCTTCGCTTTTCACTCGACTTGGACCTCCTATACATAGCTTAGGCCATGGAAGTCGACCGGGATCCTCCAGCTGTGTAGCGCTAGCATGATCGATCATAATGCATGACCACCGTCGACCCTGCTCGCCACGTACGCAGTCTGTACGCAGTCTGGGTCCGACACTTGCTGAAATCCCTTCCAGCCCTTCGTATCTGTCACCTCACTGGTCAAACTATTCATTGACGCGTGACGCCGCATCGGGGTGGGAGCCTTCAGTGTCACTGCGCGAGTTCTTCAGTGCGTGGGGACCGTGTGTCGCGTGTCGGTCCATGCCTTCTCTGAATGCAGTCAGGTCTAAGTCTAACACCTACTGGGAGCCATGTCTGCCCTTTGACGAACGAACATTATTATCAGATACACCGCCGTGCATCTTTTAATCTTACACCTGAGCATAGAAATCCTCTACCATCGGCTGGACGCCGTACGCATACGCCCCGAGGTACTGACCCATCGAGCGGTAGCACGACACCGCACCGCGACCGCCTTCCATCTCCCTCGCGTACCTCGGCACGCAAAGCGAACACAACATCAGCAAACATGCCACCGATGCGACAGAAGACAGGAAGGAGGCTGCCGCCACCCACCTCTTGACCGCGTGGGCGCCGGCGTGCGCGGCCTGACAGACGAGGCCCAGGACGGCGATGCGGTCGCTGAAGGAGTGCAGGTCGTCCTTCCCGGCGTTCTCGAACGCCGCACGCGGCCGGGCGATGGTCTCGAGCTCGTCCTTGAGTGTGTCGATCGCTCGCTGCGTTCGCTCGATGCCCCGCTGCACGGCTGTCCACGGCTGAGCGGGAGGTACGTCGTTCGGGCACGTTCGCGTTCAATGCACTCACCGCGCTTCCCGATCATCAGTCCCACCACAGCTGCTAGCGAAAGGCCGGCGATGATCGCTCCGACAGTCTGAACAGTAAGACAGTAAGTTACACACATACATAGCACATCGACGTTCAGCGCTCAGCGCTCCTCGCGAGTTGGCGTCGATGCTCTTACCATCACGATGGGTGCGGCGGGGCCGCCCAACTTCTCGAGGATGCCAGTGATGCCGATGGAGACCCTGAGGGAGACAGACAAAGCCTCGATCGCGATGGTGATGTCTGCGAGCTTTTCGTTGAGGGAGTCGAGCTCGGCCGTAAGGACCTCGATCCGCTCCTCGGTCTGCTCTTCGCGGTGCTTGGCCCAGGTGGAGAACCGACCTGTGCTTCCGGTGTCTGAGCTCCCAAGATGGGGACGGTCAATGTGCTTCTATCATGTACGTCCACCCAAAGTGAATAGAACATCCTCAGCAAGTTCGCCGGATCCGGAGGGCCATCATATACCCATCGTCGTGAAAAGAATCCAACACTCCAGTCAGATGATGTGCTCTCCGATGTCGTCCACATCCCTGCTTTTATACCCTCCTCTATCCCACTTGGGGAAAGCACCCGAGCGGTTCCGCATCGCTGCCAGCAAGATAAGCTCTCGCTTCGACGAGCTCATAGACAAATTCGCCGTGTTCGTTGGCGAGTTCGGAAAGTGGGCCAAGGACAAGGAAGAGAAAAACGAGGAGGAGATCGACCGGCTCCATGAGGAGATCAAGGACCTCCTTGTAGAGCTCCAGAAGCTCAAGGAAGCCCTCAACTATCTTTCCATCATCCTTGCAGCCACTCTGCCGATTGTCCCTCTGTTATCAATCTTCTCCGGTCCGTTCGCCCCCCTTGTTCTGGTGCGTCGCTTCCCCTCTCAACACATTCACTTGTGGAACCTCACATGATCGACCATGGCAGAGCTCAGGTGCGGTCTTGACCGGCCTCCAGCTGGCTGGTGTTGTGGGGCTCGCAGTGGCCATCACCGGTGCGTATCCTCTGCGCCCAGCCGCACAAGGTGTCTTTACCCCCTCCGCTGCCGTCGCCAGAAACCCAGAACAAGATAGACCGCAAGAACAGGGCGGTCGAGAACCTGCAGAAAAAAAACGAGACGCTGCGGGTGACGCGCGCACAGCTGGAGGAGACGGGCAAGAAGGACCTCGAGATCTTCAAGAACAACATCCAGAGCCTCGCTATGGTCTGGAAGGCGGCACGCACCGACGCATATCAGGTTAAGCAATGGCTCGAGGACCGCGCCAAGGATATCGTGTGTTGTCTCCGTATTTGAGATAGAGGGAAGGAAGCTGGCGCTGACATGGTTACCCTCCGTATTCCGCAGGATACCCCCAAGTACATGCTCGTTTCGGTCGGTCAGGCGGTCGGAGTGTATAGGGCCATGGCAAAGTACCTCAAGGGGTACGCGAGCGGGATCACGAAGCTGAACATCCCGAAGTAGAACTCATGTGCAGATGCCCCTCACGTTGAAGTGCTGATGCGAGAGGCTCTGTTGTTTCATCGGCCCGTCCCCATACTGCGCTGTCGACGGGTTCTGCCATCGATATGTGGGTAATTCCCAGATGTGATATGTGCAGAAGCGATGTGTACGAGTCCCCTCTCGAAACGAAGTTTATTCGCGCATCGTGTACGGAAGTGTATACCAGATCAAACGCATGTATTATATGGTGCAGACGTCGTCTTGTGGTCACTAATACAGGTACCCGGATCTTCGGCCCATCTATCACGCTCTCCGAGTACTGCTTAATCACCCCCGCATTTATGGTCACTGCCGTCGGAGCCGTGATTGTCCTCGTCGAGCACGCCCTCGCGTTGGAGTCCCAAACTTTCAAATGTCCTCTCGATGACAGACACGGACGACGGACTCGGTCGCCCGAACCCCTCCTGTCTTTCGGGAGAGCTCCGTCAAAGTGCGAGGCTATTGCGGATAGTCTGCCAATGTCTTACGAAGGGTGATTAATGCTACTTATTACGGCCATGAACCTTTCAAAGCTCATCCCTGGGGTTGAGGGGGAAGGGGGGGCACGGGACTTGGCCGATTCCAGTGGTTAACGGCCCAGTGGGATGCGAGTCGTCGTCGATTGCGATGATGAGTGGGTGCTGTTCGTAGAGTGTTGCCATGGCCCGGGGGTAATTTGCCTGATTCGTTGACATTAAAGTGAGTGTAAGCATAGCCCGGAATGTCGTAGGAGGGTGGATTTGCCTGATTCTTTGACGTTAAATTGAGTGTAAGCATAACCCGGAATGTCGTAGGAGGGTGGCGACATGGTCGTACTATTCACGTTGCTCGACGGTGTGAGTAGGAACCGAGTCTTGTCAGCGGCGTCGCTATCTCGTTGGGGCCGACTCGCCCGAGTTGAGTGTTGTTTCGGCTCCGAGTCGACTCGGAGGGCGTGGCACGGGGTACGTTGACCCACTGGTAAGCGGCAGTGAACGTCATCATGCATATGATATGGTTGACGAAGCGGCGCTCAAGGCGTCGTTTGACGGAGCAGCAGCCTGAGCGCAAGATGTACCTTGCTATCGCGCTGTGGTGTTCAGAGTACGAGGTGGCCCACAATCGAGAGTTAGAGTCCGAGAGTCGGGGCTCGGAGAGGAGAGAGACGAAAGAGACGAAAAGACAAGGTCGGAGCCTACGGACGCAGGTGATTCGAGGAGCCAATACTAGGCAAGCAAAGTTGCTTCGCCAGAGAACCTGGCGACTATACTTGAACTGTATACCTAAACGAGATTGAACTCGAGTCCAGTCGAAGTTAAGTACAAGAGGGACGAAGGAAGTACAGAAAGAATATGCGGCATCGGATAGATCCTAGTCGAGGAGCACCGACTCGTACTTAGTTGACTGTTGGGCGCGTGACGGGACGTTACACTTGCAAAGATGCCAATTCGCCTTCCTCGCACTGTTTGTGTACATACTAATCGCGCCATTGTCTGTCATTCTATCAAATGTAGTATGCACCGAGGGCAACCCCTCATATTGAGTGGGATAACATAGAGACAACATTAGAATAGAAGACTGTATGTTGTTTGTCCGCAAAGTTCAACCAAAGCGGAACGGCAACTCGAACCACTGGCAGCTTAACTCTTGTCGATACCATCTCATTCTCACTCAACTCACGCGAAGCTTGGAAACTGCACGCAAGTCAACGTACCAACGGAGCAGTAAGTACCAATGGAGCGTCTAATCCATGTGGTGTCGGAAACGGTATTTTTCGATATGCTTCTCCCTGGAGGGGAAGACCCTCTGGAGGCTGAGCGGGAGCTGTTTGTTCCCCCGAAGCTCGACAACGCACGAAACAAACGTGATATACTCCGGGAGCTTGTGCGTTAATTCAGTGATTACTATGTTGTGTGGCTCACATTAGGCCGCCTCAGGGGCAATCTGGAAGTTCGGTGTTCAAGGCCGCTGGTTGCAGCAATCTACGTTTCCTCTTGACCTTCAGTCGTGAAGTTGTAGATGAAAACACGCACGCTGCTAACCACGCCGGTGTCTACTTGAGAAACCCGTTGGCTGACGCCGCGACGAACCTCACTGAAGAAGACCATGGGCAGGAGAGCGACAAGGAGGCTGAGAGGCCCACGATAGACTCAGTTGTCTTGGCATCACATCGCAGTTCCTGTTGAATTGAAGTACAACTATGAGAATGCCGCTTTCCATTTTGATCAAGACAATGATCCCTCGCCATTCACGGACTCGGAGGGGACGGATAAGCGAAGTAGGACCACGCAGGAGTTGGCCGACGACAGCACTGAGAATGGCGTGCTAGAAAGTGAAGTTGAGATTATAGTATTATCATAACCTCAACGTCTCATTCTAATCTCGTATCGCTCGTTTGGCCCCAGCAGCACCGTCCACTAACCTCAAGATGTCGTCCGTCGCATCAACCAAGGCATCTGACTCTCACACAGCCCACGACCATGAGGTCACCGATGAGACGACGGAGGTTCCGGTTTTCATCCGCAATACGGAGAAGGGCGCGCAAGCTTTCAGCCAAATGGGGGAGTACATGCTCAACATCTTTGAGTACCAGCACCGTCTCTTCTCCTTCTCCATCTATATCGCAAAAAGAAGGTGCTGCCTTCTGTTATTTGATCGCACGGGTGCCATTGTCTCGACACCGTTCGACTGGACAGTCACGTCCTCCTCTTTGCACCGGTTCCTCTGGAGACTGGCGCACATGAAGGAGTACGTCCCGAAGATGGGTTTCGACCCAACAGCCACGCTCGCCACCGAGGACGAACGCCAGTGGTTCATGAAGATGGCTTCAGACCCTGATGTCTGCAAAGAGGTCCAGGAGTATGTGGAGAAAGCGACAGCGCACTCCTGCCCGATCTACAAGCTGGAAGTCGTTATGACCCCGCCTACTCCAGAGGAGAAGCTTCCCGATGTCCCTGCTCAAGCCGGAAGCGTCGCATCAAGCGACTCGCAGCAAGAAGAACACGAGAACCCGAAGGTTTACCACTTTCTTGTTGGCCGTCCTCATTTTTGGACGGACTCGCTTATCGGACGATGCACTAGGGGTTATATCGCTCTCAGAGTCGATGTAGAGCCCGGGGAAAAAGAGGAGGTCTGTTTCCTCAAAGACTGTTGGCGTGCATACGTTCCAGGCCGAACGCGTCCCGAGCACTTGATCTACCAATGCCTCCACAAGTTCAACGTTCCCTACATCGCAACTCTGATTTGCGGCGGTGATGTGGGCGGACCCGGCCAACAGAAGACCTACGTTCAAAATTACCTCTCTATGCACGACCCACGTTTGCAGCCTGTCCCGCGGGTGCACTACCGCCTTTGCACGGCGGAGATCGGCATTCCCCTCACAGAGTTCGCCAACTTCACGGAACTTGCATATGCTTGCATATATCTTCATTGATGCTCTTACGGGTCAGTAGCTGCGTTTCAATGTCGGCACTCTCGCTCACGCATTTGTGTCAACAGCTCATTGGGCTGCATGGGAAGATGCCGGAATTTTACATCGCGATATTAGCATCGGGAACATCATGATTAATCCGGTTACTGGACGGGGTTTCCTGATCGATTGGGACTTGTCCCGGCTCAATATTGAACTTGGGAACGGTCCTACAGAGCCTGATCGTTTGGTGCGTGCTCTGATAGCCTTTGCAACAAGCAATTTATGTTGAGACTTTTCCGCAGGGTACATGGCTGACTCGCTCTGCTCTCTTTCTCCTGTACCCACGCAAGCCATACCGACACTCCGATGATATCGAGTCTTTTGTGCACGGCTTCAGATACCTCACGGTGCGCTATCATCCCACCAACATCCATAACCCGAAGACATGGGCGATTAAGACGTACGAAGACGTTGCCCTGGTCCAGGGTGTACTCGTGGGTGGCGATTCGAAACTCGACCACTTCAACTCTCCGTCGACGTTCAAGGTAAAGGATAACACGGAGCTTCAGGCTGTCCTTGACGCACTCGCGGTCGGTTGTTATTCCTTTTATCAACAAGTCAACCACGCCCGCATGCAAGAAGTGTACGGAATGCAGGAGAATAAAAAGGGCACTGCGATGGACCAACCGGCGGGTCATGACTGGGTACTCCCAGAGCGAGTTACGAAAGGGATGGCTTCGAAGGCCCAAAAGCCGTTGAGGGATAATAACCATTCGATTGTTATGTCAACCCCATCGTCGCCCGATCAGGCTTCCTCAAGTGAGCCGTGCGACATCGATGGTTTCCTCTCCTCCCACCTTGATGTCATCACGGCCCTATATCTGATGAAAAGCAAAGCTAAGGACAAGCTACCTGACCAATTCTCCCTCTACCCCTCGCAGTCTCTCTTCAAGGGGATCGCCCACTCCTTCACCAACAACCTGGGCACTCATTCCACATCCGGGACTATCGCATCCCGGTCTCGGTCCGGGATCTCCTTCAGCTTTCCCTCCACTGGATCCTTCTCCCCTTCCCTCCAGACTACTTCTACGCCTCCGCCAATTGACCCAAACCTGGCTGGCAGTGGATCTTTTGTCGAGTACAAACCGTCTGCCGGCAGATCAAAGAAACGCCGGCTCCAAGCGCTAGTTGGTGGCTGGTGGAAACTCGATGACTTCAAAACTCCGTCAACGTTCAGGGTGGTGGGTAATACCGAGCTTCAGGCTGTCCTTGCGTCATGCAGGCGACGGCGCATGCTTGTCCAATATACAAACTCGAAGTCATGACGACACCGCCGACGCTAGAGGAGAAGCTTCCCGATATCCTTGTTCAGGCCGGAACTGCCGCGTCAAGTGACTCGCTGCCCCAAGCCGACGAGAGAAAGGTTTACCATTTTCTTGTTGGCCGTCGCCGTTTCGCGGCGGACTCGCTCTTTGGCCGAGGCACCAGAGGCTACATCGCTCTCAGAGTCGGTGTGGAGCCCGGGGAAAAGGAACAGCTCTGTTTCGTCAAAGACTGTTGGCGCTCTTTCATTCCAGGCCACACCCGTCCCGAACACCTTGTCTACCAGCACCTCCACAGGCACAAGGTTCCCCGCATTGCGACTCTGATATGTGGGGGTGACGTCGGCGGACCCTACCAACAGAAGACCTTTGTCCAGAACTATCGCTTCATGCATGACAGAAGTATGCAGCCTGTTCCTCGTGTGCATTACCGCCTTTGCACGGCAGAGATCGGCATACCTGTCACAAACTTCGCAAACTTCACGGAACCTGCATTCATTTTCATTGATGCTCTTGCGGGTCAGTAGCTGTGACTCAATATCAACACTCCTCGCTAATTTACTTGTTTTGACAGCTCATATGGTTGCATGGGAAGATGCCGGTACTTATTCTGCATCGTGATATCAGCATCGGCAATATCATGAAGGATCCCACGACTGGACAGGGCTTCCTAATAGATTGGGGTCTGTCGCTGCTGAAAACTGAACTGGGAAAGGGTCCTACAAAGCCAGACCGCTCGGTACGTGATCTGATACGCTTTCCACGCCAATTTGGTTGATTTTCTTTGGCAGGGTACATGGCGTTATCTATCTGCTCTGTATCTCAAGTACCCACGCAAGCCATATCGGCTCTCGGATGATATCGAGTCCTTTGTTCACGCCTTTCGATATCTTACGATGCGTCACCATCCCACCAATATCTTTAACCCGAAGTCTTGGGTGATCAGCATGTACGATGATGTTGGCCGTGTCAACGGCGTGCTAGTTGGTGGCTGGTGGAAACTCGATGACTTCAAAACTCCGTCAACGTTCAGGGTGGTGGGTAATACCGAGCTTCAGGCTGTCCTTGATGCGCTCGCAGAAGGTTGTCATTCCTTCTATCGGCTAGTCGATCATGATCGCATGGCAGAGGTGTACGGAATACAGAACAAGAAAGTGGCCGCTCTGATTAATGAATTAGGTCGTCAACTTCATGACCTCCAACTCCCTCGAAGAGTTGTAGAGAGGTTGGGTTTGAAGCCCCGTAATCCTGGGATGGATGATAACCGTGTCCATGCTATACCAGCTTCATCGTCACCCATTCCATCTCCCCCTAGTGACCCGTGCGAGATCAGTGGTTTTCTGTCTTCACATCGCGGCATCATCATGGCACTGTACCAGATGCGGACCTCGGGTCGTAGCGACAAGCGACCTGACTTGTTCGCTCTCTACTCCCCGCGAGCCCTCTTTCAGCCGCTTCCCTGCCCCTGCTCCCGCTCCAACGATCTAGACAGTCATTCCACATCCGGCACCTGGGAGCCCCGGTCCCAATCCGCCATTCCCTGCGACTCCGAGTCTCCCTCCACCAGACCCTGCACCCAAAGCCCGTCATTGCCTCCGTCGACCTTGGGCGTTCCTGGCTCGAGTGTGGAGGATCAACATTCAGCCAAGGGGTCTAAGAAACGCCCACATCAGGAAGACACTGCTTCGGGAGACTCGAAGCCCTCGGAAGGACCCCCTTTCCCCGAACCTAGCGCAGCCACCAGGGAAGCGAAGAAGATGAAGACAACGCGCGAGTAGTCATCGGTTGATTCCGGAGTACTTTTAGAAGGGGGTCGCAGAGACTTGAACAGAAAAGTGGTCTGAGTCGCGACGTGTGGTTGGTGTACTTACTGCGGATCATCTGCTCATCGACCAGTCTTGCTTCCTCACTCCTCTCTCTATTGTATTGTATCCCCGGTGTATCACGCTTCGTCACCGTCAACCAGCAATGAAGGCAGGTATGGTTGGGTCGAGTGTATGTGTATAAATGCGCTCCTCTTCTAACCATATGAAAGAGGTCATATGGTGCCAGTGCAACTCAACGCGCGGTTAGACGGCATGATCATGATATACTAACACCGAGTCAACAGGTCCGCTTTTCTCCCCCACCACTGACGTGGACGAACGGCAGAGAAACTGGGGTTTGTAATATGGCGGAACCCTCCTCCTCCTCCAAGTGTTGGATGGAGGTCTCAAAGTTGTTATGTCTCAAGGGTATGTGCATTCACACCGCATCGAGTACAGCAACTGACTCGGAGCCATCATAGTTGAATGATCTCTACTGGCCAGTGTGTGGGATGATGACACATGATCTCCAGTGAAGCTTACGCAGGTGGGAAGCAAACTCTGTCCATCTCAATCTACGAGTCATCGACTCACCAACCAGCACGTGTTGGAAGATACATATCCAATGAGATTGCGAGGGATGGATGTCTCGTAAGCTTGGACTAGAGCGAAGAGGGAAATCGACCGCGCCCGAACGATTGACATCTACTACGTCGCTTCCGTCGGAGCAACTCGGAGCAATCCTGTCACCTTGCGAATATCGCTGACGCGGACAAGCCAACGCAAAGACTATCATAAAAAGGAGCTGAGTGCGAACAGCATAGCGGCAGCCGAGAGGAAACGTCAGTTGTATAGTACTGAGTCACAGAGCGTCCGAGCCGAACTGGTTGGAAGTCTTGCAGGTCATGAAAGTTGAGGTCTTTCGTCAAACAGTCAACCGCTGATGTTGTTCCAGACGGCCCAACGCTCATCTGCACATATCATTGCCAGGTACATGCTGCTTAGACTATCATAAAAAGGCGCTGAGTGCGAACAGCATAGCTGCAGCCGAGAGGAAACGTCAGTTGTATAGTACTGAGTCACAGAGCGTCCGAGCCGAACTGGTTGGAAGTCTCGCAGGTCATGAAAGTTGAGGTCTTTCGTTAAACAGTCAACCGCTGATGTTGTTCCAGACGGCCCAACGCTCATCTGCACATATCATTGCCAGGTACATGCTTCGTCCGTTGTGACATATGTGCATGCTCACAGACGCACTCCACCCTAGTAGATCATGACTACCACTGCTACACCATGCATCACTATCATCGGTGGCGGCCTCGCAGGACTCGTCCTCCTCCTCACTCTCCACCGCCGAGGCATTCCCGCTATCCTCTACGAGCGCGAGAGCGGTTTCTCCTCTCGCGCGCACCTCGGGGGCACCCTCGACCTCGGCTGGCTCAGCGGCCAGCGCGTGCTGCACAAGAACGGACTCGAAGACACGTTCAAGCACTCCTCCCGCCCCGAAGGCGACGAGTTTCGGTTCTGCAACGCAGCCGGGGAAGTCCTGCTCCAGAAGAGGAGGTGGACCCGCGCGACTTGCCCCCGAGATCGGCCGCAGCGTCCTGCGCAAGCTCCTCCTCGACGCCGTCCCCGCCGACTCCGTCAAATGGGGCCACGCCTTGTCTTCCGTGCGCTCATGACCCCCGGTCGGCCGAGCGAGGCCAGGGAGGTACTTGGGGAGATTTACAAGGACTGGGCGCCGTGGATGCGGAAGGTCGTTGAGAATTGTGACGACCCTGCGGTCTACCATCGCCCGCTCTACTACCTCTCGGTCGGTCATCGTTGGGTCCACGTTCCGGGGGCGACGCTCATCGGCGACGCCGCCCACCTCATGAGCCCGTTCACTGGCGCGGGTGCGAACCTCGATGCTGGACGGTCTTGAGCTGGGTCTCGTGCTTTCCGCGCATTTCTCCGAGAAGAAGGGTGTCGAAGAGAGGGAGACGGCGTTTGCTGCCTGGGAGGAGAAGATGTTCAGCAGCACTGGGAAGGTGTCGGCCTTTGCCATGCAGAACCTCACCGCCTCCTTCAGTCCAGATGCGCCTGCTTCCGTATTGGAAATCATGGGGCAGGCTTCGGACTGGCAGCCAAGCGCGAGGCGGGAGACATGATAGGAGAGTGGCAACTCGGTGGCAACCCGGATTTAGACTCGGATCACCGTCAAGTGTATCTTCGCTCACGACTCGCTTGCTTTGAGCAAGTAACGTCTACATAAAGTTCACTCGAGCTTTATCACGCTAATATTTGGATGTGCGACTTGTCGATCACGCAGGGAAGCCGGTCTCGCTGTACGCGACCGAGATGCTTCGCTGCCGTTAGATGTGGGCCTCAATACTGAGAATCCGAGTCTAGGATTACCGAGTCCGGCATTCATGCATCTCGCCGGTTGGACGCCCACCAATCCTCACACGAGAAGCAGCTCAACGTAAGGGTTGTTATTCCTGGCGACAGATGCTCAGCATTCGATGTCATACACTGCTCATATGGAGTGGTGCGAGATGGATTGGCGACAAAGGACGGACCTCTGATTCATAACACCCTTCCTAGTTGTCATGCTGTTCTCTCGTCGCAGCAACCTTGTACACACCTATGGTCCTCCTTCACCCTCGGAGATGTTCGTATGAGTGTCATCGTAGTTGCCGTCACATCATGAGGAGTATCAGACTTTCTGAGTGAAAATGGTGGTTGGCCAGCTGAGTAAGCCTACCTCGGGGGTGTGACGGTCTCCGGTACGATTGATATCTCCGTTGGCGCATCTCAACCCAAGGCTCAGTGTGACGGTCTCCGGTACGGTTGATCTCTCCGTTGCGCATCTCAACCCAAGGCTCAGACAGTCATGGGCTTGTTGGCGCATGGAGATGCTATGATGGGAACGGGTAAAGAGCGTGTTCACTGTGAGGGAGTAATAATATACACATTAGATGCCGGACTTCTGCGTGAATATAGTGGGCCTAAGATACAATCTCTATGAATGAATGTGTGTTGCCGATGATATACAAGAGATGCGTTTTCAACTCTGATTCTCGGAGAGCGACGTGTGCGAGGATAGCATAAACGAATGGCAATTGGAATGCAGATTTGGGGTATCATGCTTGTGTATATGTCTCTGGGGGCTTAGGGTACTCAGGTGGTTGCGTTTCGGGACGCCGCCGCTTCCGATAGAGCCGTAGAGCGAGGAAGGCACCAGCTGCTATGAGAACGACGCCGAGGAGAGCACCGAGGACGTCCGCAGCGATGTCTCCACTGGTCGGTCTGCGCGATTGTGCGGGCTGGGTGGGGCTGGGTATAACGACAGACGGAGTGGCTGGGGGGAGTGCTGTGGATGCGGGGGGTGAAGGCGCGACAAACGGAGTGGTACTAAGGGAGTCAGTCCAGTGACAGTGCACAGTGACAGCGATATTCTCAGGGGCTCACTTGTTATCGGATATGGTGACGGTGATCGAATCGATGTCGAAGACGGTTGGGATGTTCGACCCGTCGAACGTCAGGGCAAGGGTTGTCAGTCTGTCCTCGACCAAGCCGATGATCGTGATGGGCTGGATGGAGGAGTTGAGTTGCGCGGTGACGGAGACTACTGGGTTGACAGTGGACACGGAGACGTTGACAATCGCGTTAGACGCGGGCGAAGTCCGTATGTCGAGGGCGAGGGCTGGCACACGACACTGAGAAGATCGTCGTATATCATGTTTTATCAGACACATACCTCGCACGGAGAGGAAGAGCTGGGGTATGAAGCCTCCGCTGGCATTGGTCGGGCCCGATGTGGTCGTAATTGTGCCGTCAGAAGCGTTCGGTGAAGTGAGGATGCGCCTAAAGTGATATGAAAGGAAGTCAGTAAGTTTACAACTTTCACCTGGGAGTGGGAGTATGACGACAGGGCTCGATGGGGCTGGCACGCACCATGAACTGTTGCATATCTCGGTGCCAGCCGAAGTTAGCGTCAAACCACATGCCGGCGGGCTGTAGATGATCTGCGACGCGGTGTCCTGGAGGGTGATGTTGCGGATGCCCTGCGCGGTGATGGGCAAGCAGAGGATGAGGAACACCTTGAGGACAAGGAGTCGCGAGAGGAGCCTGTGCAAGGCGGCCTGAGGCTGCCACAGGAAGGGCAGAGACATGCTGGCAGGCAGTCATGAGAGTCGGGGGCGGGTGGCTGATGAGGCAGGCGGGAGGTACGTCTCTCCGCCATGGCAACGTGAATTCTACCCATCTTGACGCCGTTTATAGCCGTCGGACATCGTCTGTGCGCCGTTAGGGCGCATCCAACTATTTGCGAATGATCGACTAATGCCGTTCATGAGCAGACCTACCTTCTAATGGACGGCAATATGTCTGTCTGTAGAGGACGTAAAACATAAGTGAACGATGTTCATCGTGGGGTGCCTGGCCCTTGTCATGAATGGATAAGAGCCTTCTCCACAAGGTTGAAATCAACAATTTGATGGGCGCCAAGTGACAACCACTGACAGATCCGAAAAGAGCAAGCGAGCGCTAGCAACCTCCCTCGTGTTCGCGTCTCTCTCCCTCTCTCTCTCCCTCCCTCCGCCGAGTCCTCCGCCTCCAGCCTCCTCTCGTCTTTCAATTCAGATCTCTCTCGAGGCTGCGCGAATTCCTTCTAGAGGAATATCAGTCTCTTACTACCACGCTCATTAACTCTATCGCGCTCTCTCTCTTCCACGAAAATGATGTTCTTCACCCCTACCGCGGATTGGGACGGACCTTCCCAGGAGACCCCCACGACACGGGAGGTGTCGCCATCTCCTGGTAAGTCATCTACTCCTATTCCTCATGACGGATGGAGGCAATGTCGGTGGTGGACATGCGCATACGTCTCGAGCCTCAGGTGTCATGATCATCGCTCCTTGTTAGTGGCAATGGTCTTCGAGGAATTCTGCAGCAAACGGTATGAACGTGCTACTCAGTACCCCACATTCCGTCTTCGCTGCACAAAGGTAGATGTTGGATGTGGTGGATTTGGGTCTTGCAAAACATTCGAGGGGACAATTGATTGATGCTGTCATTGAGTCCGCATACGAGCACAAGGCAGTCGCCAGTCCCTTCCGCCTCGTTCTGTCGAGGCGGGCGCCTTGGAATCGGAGCCAGCAGTGTGCATGCACCGTGAGGATGAAGGAAACCATCGGATACTATCGTTGTATGACGGAAAATGGTCCAGAGATTCAATCGCGTCCTTCCGTAGCATTCACTCATGAATCAATCGTCCACGGTCAACTGATTTGGTGATGTCGTGCAGGTGTCCCTAGTGATACGATTGTTCCTTCAGCCCCGTCTTCGTCCTCAACGCCCACAGTACTTCCTCCTACTACTACCTCTTCCACAAGTGAGCCTCCCCTACCACCGACCACGACTAGCACGACTAGCACGACTTCCCAGGCTCCGCTCCAACATCAGACGACTCCACCTGAGTCTACGACGCCTCCGCCAAGCACGACGGCTGCTCTTGCAACGTCCACCCCGGAGCCCGTCGCCACCACCGAGGTTCACGTCACCGTCACGCCTCCACAAAACCAGGCTCCGAGTGGATCGCTGCCCGCTGCGAGTCCGACGGAAAGTAGTACTAGCAAGCCATTGAGCAACGGTGTCATGATCGGCGGTATTATCGCTGCGGTGTTCGCTGTCGCTGGTATTGCCTTCTTGGTTGTGTACTTTGTGGTATGTCTCTACCAGTATCAACTGAACGTGATCTGCCAGGCTGACAGCCTTGCAGCGTCGGTCACGCAATGCCAAGGACGAGGAGAGCTCTGACGACGCATTCAACCCTGACCTGTGGAGGCGCCAGTCGACAATGCTTCCCGACGACGGCCCGTCTGGTATCTCGCGCGCGATGAACTTCAGTCGGAACGGAGTTCGTCCTCCGACAATGATCGAGCAGAAGCTGGCCGGCGGCGGTATCTCCTTCAACGCACCGCCTGTGCCCCCTCACCCTTACGGGTATAGCGGCTACAACACGTTCTCCCCCGGTCAGGTCGTTGATCCGTACACTCCGACGACTATGAACTCGGCCAACCCGTTCTTCTCACCGTATGGGGAGCCACGAGTCGGTACCCCGGTATCAATGCCTACGTACTATGACGCGCAGGGCAACGCAATCTCTCGGCAACTGTCTGTCGCGTCCACGGCTGTTCTCTCCCGGCATACTTCGGTTGGTTCAAAGGAACCCTCCGGTGACGGACAGTATGTCGACATGAATCGGTCCAGCGTCACTCCGTTCCAGGCTGCTCAGTATGCCGAGATTTCGCGCCGCCTGAATACTACGCCGCCACAGCCTCTCCCTCTGACGGTAGTGGCGGGGGAGCTCGAGCATCCCTCGAGCATCCACAAGAGATCGAGATTCCCACGCAGAGGAAGGTTGAGCCGCTTGAGCTCCAGCCGACAATGAGCTTCGATGAAGGTCACCATCTCAACGTCCAGCCCACGCCGCGCGAACACTCCTTCCCGGAGTCACCTTACGCCGACCCGACCATGGTCTCTGAGCAGCAGCAACACATGTCGCAACGCGACTCGATGGATTCGATGCTCCAGCCACCCGAGCCGCCGAAGTCGCGCATTACATCCATCCCCCCCATGCTGCCTGAGATCCAGCTTCAGAAGCGGCCTTTCTCGCCCGTAACACTTGATTTCCCGATCGCACAGTCGTCCGTGCGCCCTTCGCCCTCACCGTTCTCGACGTCGTTCGATATTCCGTCCCCTCCGCCTTACGCCCACTTTTCCGAGACTCCCGAGCGGCCTCAGCCTCAGCCTGCACCTGTCGCTGCTCCGCGTGCGCCTGTTGGCCCTGCGTCGGCAGCGAAGCGTCCGGAAACGGTCTATGACGAGGAAGATGCCTACAGCGGCATCTGAACCTTCGGAACTGTATCATCACTACGACCAACCCTCCCGCGCCCTCCGCATGACGCTCCTCATGCGAGGTGACGCAGTGTAGCATCTACTCCCTCCCCTATTCGGCTCGCTACTACTGAACTGTTTGTGCTTGCGTTTGCGTTGGTTGTATCGGCGTAATTATGCGGCGGCGGGGCAGAACTGGGTTCTCTGGGCACACGAGTATGCACCTCGCTGCCTGGACGCTCTGCTTGTTGCTGTGATTGCTATTGTTGTTGGCGCGCTGTGGCGCGACCTCTCCTCTGGAGTTCATGTTCTGTGTCGAGTTGGCGGCTCTTGATGAGATATAAGCCCCGCCTTGGACACATCCCTACTCTTTCCGTGTGTCGTGCTACGACAATGGCTCCTTTTGTCTTGAACTCCCCCTAATCCTCGTTTCCCGTACAAACATTCCTATCCTCACCGTTCATCTTTACCGTCCTCGTTGGTAGTGTTAGTTGTATTGCTCCAGCTTTGCGTGTCCTGTGCTTCTGCGGTCCACTCCGCGTCTGCGTTCGCTCGTTTTACTTCAGCATTCTAGCAGGCGGAGCTCATGTTTGTTGGCTCTTTTCGCTCGGTTGACGCGTTTTGATAGCACAACCCTACAGCGCTAGGGTGTACCCCACTGGGTAACGAGCCGCTTCAAACTCGTCGATACCTGGATGTTACTATTTACTCAATACCTGTTGATTGTGTTTGCGAATAGTAATACATGCACTATGTGTTGTGTAACATGGGATTTGCGGCTCGGGAGCTCCGAGTTGGATCGTGAGTGCATTGGTCGGTGCTATTTCTGGGACCTGAAGAGAAGAATCTAAAGACAGCAGAACCGGTGATGACTATACAGAAGGTCATTGTACATAACTCAGTTTTTTTCATCCATGCTTCTATAATCTGACATTCCGAGACTGATATTCACAGCTCCCGTACTCTTCTTTATGATATTGCGGCCAGAGGCCCTCACAACTCCGATGACCTGATGTCGAAACTCAGAGAGGGTTTCAAATCTGAGAATCACTGGGCCATGGAGACCCTGAGGGGCATCGCCGAGCCTAGCTCCTCTTTGCCTTGTACGAGGGGCAGCATCACTCCCCCGGCGGGCGCGCGCATGATGTGCGGCTTGTCCTGGGGGAGGGCGAACTCGAACTGCTCGAGCAGCTCGGCGGCGACGGCTTGCATCTGGTACAGGCTGTGAGAAACATCGGATTCGTGTGAGTTCTGAAGTTTTGTTTGACGGGGGAAGGGGGGGAAGCTGGAACTTGAAGAACCACTCACGCGAAGCGCCATCTGTAGCACCAGCAGGGCGTCAGCAACGGCTAGATTGACGAGAATGGAGAGCGACCAGATTTTGGAGTGACACCCACCCGATGCAAGCACGAAGTCCAGCCGCTGGATAAGTCATGGGTAGCCTGGTCAGTACGCCTCAACGTTGTAATGGTTCACGTGCAGAGTGACTCACAGGGTGGTCAGTACGCCTTTACGATGTAACGGCTCACGTGCAGAGTGACTCACAGAAAGACATCCTAGCTCAGGACATGAGCTCATTGTCGCTGAAGAGGGACTGTGCGACTCACAAGTTCGCGTAGACCGACTTGCTTCTCCATGTCGAGGTGGACGAACCGCTCCGGATCCCATTTGTCCGAATCTTCACCCCAGACGTGCGGCAAACTGGACTCGAATCATCAGCATATACGCATCCCTTGTCGGACGTTCGCAGATAGCCTCACCGGTTATACCCACAGATGGAGATACCGGTAACTGGGTTAAGACCGTTCCATCGACCCCAATCACCGGGTCCGAGAGCGGAATGACATCGTCTTTCGCAGCGACACGCCAGATATGGTACGCAATCGGGTGGAAGCGCAGTGTTTCCTTGATCGCCGCGAGGGTCACTTGCATACCGTCCAAGTCCTCGGGAGTGAACTCCTTCTCCCCACGGGCAACGACCGCTGCACGTGCGGCACGGATCTCCGCACGCATGCGCTCCTGGTACTCCGGGTGCTGCGCGAGCTCGTAGAGCATCCAGCTGAGCGTGCTCGACGTTGTCTCCTGCGCTGCGGCCGTGAGGTGGTGCATCTGCGCGAGCACCTCCTCTTCCCCGAGGCGCGTGCGTTCGTTCTCGGACGCGTTCGCCCTGACTGAGCGCGGATGTGAGTCTGGCGTATCGAGCACGTTGGTGCTTCACATGTAGATAGTCGAAGTCTCACCGAGTACGCTCATCACGTCCTTCTTCCCTTCGCGCGACACGAGGTCGTCGCCGGTGTTAGAGCTGTAGAGCGGTTTCCCGACGTTCGTGAATGCTCTGTTGAGGCGGCGTAAGCGTGCATATACGCGGGCAGGGGTGTATTTGGTCGTTTTGAGAACCCAGACGGGGAGATACTGCCACATTCCGCGGTAGATCATGTTCATAGCGTCAGGGTAAAGCCCGGTGTCGGTGCTAGGATGTCACAATGTGGTGAGCAAACAGCCTAGAAATGACTCCTGGAAAGGTCTAATACTGTCACAGCGTACTCACGCAAGTGTGCTGTACTCCTTTGCGAGTGCGTTCTCGGTGTCGTCAAGCGCTCCGAAGTTGTAGTCGAATGCAGCTGACCCAGGACGAGCCACAGATTGAATCAAGCGAATAACTGGGTGTATATCGTAACGCACCCTCCCCGATGATATCAAGCGCAGACCGAGCGAGCCATTTGTTCACAAGAATGAATCCGTCGGGATTTTCGGAAATCATCGTTCGCCACTTGTCTACTACCTGGACATCGGCTATGAGCACGGCTTGTAGAGAATGCTCAGACGTGAACCCCCAACAGTACCTTACTGGTGGTATGCTGGAAGAGGGGAACGAAAGCGCGCAGTTGCTGAGCACTGAAGGCTGGGTTCATGACCTTGCGATGCCGCTGATGCATGGCGCCTTTGGTGGCATGGTGAGCATTTGCACAGGGTGGAATGTACGATTAGCTGACCATCGCTCCAGAGTATCCCAGGCCCAAGAGTGAGCCAAGTCATATGGTTCATGTCGACTCGCTTGGGGTAGTTGTAGCCGGACTTATGCAGGATGTGCTGCAATGCCTATCCTCCCAGTTGCTATTTAGATTGCCGCAAAACGGTACATGTAGCAATCAAGTTCACCTTCGGGTCGGCCGTCATGATTTGGTCAACCTTATATGGCATGTAAATTTGTGATGAAATTAGGAGGCAATCGTCGAAACATACACCAAAGTAGCCTCGGGTCCGCCAGGTGGAGCCGAACTCGCGCATCCACTGGAAGTCGAGGGAGCCTATCTCCTGATGAAATAGTTCATACTCGTTACCTACATGTTTAAAGATCCTTCAGCAAAGGTTTCGTAAGATCAGGATGGCACAAGAACGTACCGAAAACACTGGAGGGCGAGGGAGGGCCACGAAGGTTCTTCATATTACTGCGACGAGAGAAGCGGAGAGCAACAAGGATGACAGTAATGGTACATCCTAGGAAGAAAAGAGGTTGGAAAGACATCATGGGATAAGTTGCCAACAAGTTTGTGTCGCAACTGAATCCCACACCGGAGCCTTATATGCAGCTTCATGACGTGGTCCTAGATGACTTTGCACAGTGAGCATTGGTCCCGAGGAGTAAACCTGTCTTACGCGTGGTGGCCCATTCCGACCACAGTACGTAAATATTGCTCCCGATGAGCGCGATTTCTCAACAATCAGCAGCTTCTTGGAAGCGAAGCATCTTCGTCGCACAATGCAGTATGACAGAGCGGACCCGGCGTTCCTGCATTACTTACAATGTACGCCTTGTAATCCATCGCAGGAGTGCCCCCATTGATGCAGTTTGTTGCAGTCAACGTGTGGAAAGAGACAATAGCTGCGTGAAAAGTTCGTTCTATGGTTATCTGAAGTTCAGTAACGAGCGTCTCCTCAGACCTCGTAAACCAATTCACCTCACACGGAAAAAGGACACCTTGTGGAGATAAGGCTCGTTCCTATAGCCACATCGATAGAGCACCAGTGGCCCCCTGATCGGAACGAATCCCGCCCGTGGCATGTTGCCTGTAACGTTGACTTGGCGAGGAATCGTCGGGATTGATTCACATGACAGAAGATGGTAGCGCTGTATTCCCCTACATATGGCGTAGAAGAACATCTAAAATGTGCCGATCGGGATATCATGATTTGTGTTGCACTGATGCATTGGAGCCTACAGAATTCATCAATGGAGAGCAGTGCAGGAACCTACTGGGAGGAATACTAACTTGCCGTTCGTACTAGAGGTGACAAGAGCTGATGGGGGTGTTAGTGTCTTTGAAGTGTGAGTCAAGGTTTTTGACCACTTTATGTATCCGGACCCACATAGCAGCGAGGTAATGTGCTGACAAGTGCGAACACTCTAATGGACACAAAGGTCAGGTCTTCAGATATTGTGGTTCAAGAAGACCTAGTGGTCAGCCACGTTGTCATCCTCTACTAGCGCGCTAATCCTCTCTCAATCCCTACTAAGTACTGCAATGACTCTGCCTGGTGCTATGTATGTACAGCGATCATATGTACAATATACATATATGAATTTTTATTGTTCCTTTCAATCAAAGCTCTGGAATGGGCCTCACAATTCCTCCACTTTTTACTCCGACATCATACGCACCACAAACCTTATGCTCCCCGTCTACTATTGGGCTGCATCAGAAAGGACTTCACCGTCTCCATGGCAGAGGCAGGTGCGTCAGGATTCACAAAGGCAGTCAAGTTCGCTGCGCTTATAGCAGCCAACTTGCCAGCGCTGCATAGCATTCTCTCCTCCCAGGCAGCAATCGCCGCCTCCCTCTCCTCAGCCGTCTTCTCCCCGATAATAGCCTCAGCAAGCACGAGACCTAGCTCAAGCCCGTCAAGCATCGCGAGGTTCGCCCCCGCACCAGCAAAGGGGCTCATGAGGTGGGCAGCGTCTCCAATGAGCGTAACTCCTGGAATATGGTCCCACTGGTGCCCAATGGGGAGGTGGTAGAGCGGACGGTGGTAAATCGCAGTGTTGTCGCAATGCTCGATCAATTTCCGTATCCACGGCGCCCAATCCTTGAATATATCCAACAGAACTTTCTTTGCCTCCATGGGTTCCCTTGGCGTCCTCCAATCGATAGGACCACGAAACCATGCGTACGCACGGATGCGCCCGTCGCCGTTGCGCTGAGCTCCCAACATCTTGTTATTTTCTATGACAAAGGCGGTACCCTCACCGACGGCCGCTGCTACGTCCTTGAATTCGGGCTGCACTGCGACCTCGGGCGCAAGAGATATCTCGGAACCCGTCACACCGAGGTAGCTGGGAGTAGCAGCAGAAACAAGGTGACGGACACGCGAGCTGGCGCCGTCCGCCCCAACAATAACGTCGCTGACGGTCTTGAAGCCATTGGAGAAGGTGATCTCGTGTTGTCCGCCTCCAAGTTGTTCAACCGAGGTGAGAACGTGTCCCCATTTGATCAATTCTGCTGGGATGGCTTCTAGGAGGATGTTGCGCAGCGCACTACGGTCAATCTCAGGGCGAGTATCGAGAGCATCCTGCTCCGCTTGTGCGCGCTGATAGACCAAAACATTCCCCATAGCGTCGCAGACTCTGAACTCTTCGCCTTCGGCACGTGCGTGTTGCTTGAACGCATCCTCCAGCCCATTCTCGCGTAGAGCACGTTGGCCGCTGTGCCAGCCGAGGTCAAGGGATCCGCCAAGATGAGAGTGGACAGAGAATCCGTTCTCGCGTTCGTAGAGGGTCGCCGGGATACCTCGATGATGAAGAGTGAGGAGGAGGACCAAGCCCCCTGGTCCACCACCAATGATAGCGATGCGTGGCTGCGTACGTCCCATGTTCTAAGGGTTCTTCAGTTAGCTTGCGATTCATCTGATGTCGCATACACATACATGGTGGCTGTTATGTCCTTTGATCAAGTGTCTGGCTGTTATGGCGCATAGTTTTATGAAGCTCTGATCTTTAAATCCTCGGACATCCTTCCACGGCGCAATCACCATGTCAGATATTGGCTGCGTGCTGTCAGATAGAAAAGTGTCAATGAGGCCGTGTGAGACCAACATATTGCACCCATGAGCCAGACTGCGGATACGGCTTTTGGTCGGGCTGTGTATGGGTACCACAGCGAGCCTTGACTCAAGACTTCTGGATGAATCCACCAGTAAGTATATCATGCAACTCGTCTTACGACCAGATTCACAGATCACATTTCAACCCGAAGCACCAACTCAGCACCTGCGTACGTATCATGAGGTTCAAGTGCAAGCAATGGTGTGATATGTCCCCTCTATCACCGCCATTTCTGTTGACCTGACTTCAATGTTCTGAAACACTCCGCAACTCACGGGCATGCTGGTGTGCGGAAAATTCACACGAAACGTCTCCCCAAAATTACATACATGCCAGGTAAGTCATGACTCGGACGATTCATCCTCACTTGGTGACGTTGCAATGTCTTGCATTGCTGTCCGTGCTGTGAACGCCTTGGCGCGGGTGCATCTTGTATACCAGCGACATCTTCCTCGGCAACGCGTCATCCGGACCGAGATAGAGAAGAAGTGCCATCTACGGGACGTGGCCTTAATTCATGCCTACGCCGAACCATGAGCCTAGTCGGGTAGAATTGGAGTCGACACATTCCGAAGCCAAGCTCGAAGCGATGTCTGTGTCGGGCTATATCAATGGAAGTGGACGGAGGAGAGGGGTACTCACTAGTCCGGTAGACACTAGTACTCACTATACTAAGCGTTGATGTGGACTACCTACCGAATGTATCAGGTAGAGAGACCGTCAATGAGAAAAATTACCGATAACGTAGAGCTGCACTTGAGACATCCTCAATATCCTCGACCATGCCCCACACCAGCAGGTTTGGACGCATCCTCACCGTCCACCAAGCTGATCTACGAAGTGCAAAGGTGGCGGTCCAGCGGGACTGCTGTTGGGAGGATAGTCTCCACGGCAGTGACTCGCAGAAAGCCCTTCAGTACCGTAGGAGGGAGGGAAGAGAGGCAAGGGAGGTGATCCGAAGGTAGACGGGGGACCAAAGCACGGAGGAAATGGAGGAGGCACGGTTGCGAGAGACGATGGTGGAGCGAGAGGAGGCCGCCCATCAGCGAACTAAGACACACCTGTGAAGTATGGATGATGGCTAATAATGGGAGGCCGGAATACGGAAGGCCCGCGTCGCGCAGCACGACCGAGGCCAGCGGGGATGCAGCCTCTACCGAAAGGACCACCTGCAAAAGGACCAGACCCACCTGGCCGACCGGTACCCACAGGCCCAGCAGTACATCTGCTACCGAATGGAGACCCTCTACCGAGGCGAACGCCTCTGCCAACATGTTCATGCCCTCGTCCAGAATATCCGTTGACCCCCTCCTGTTGGCCAACGATGTTAGCCGGGCCTGCGCCGCGGCCCACGATGTCCGCGAGTTCAAGAAGCGCGAGAGTGTTGCCTCGTCCGACAGCATCGAAGATAGTTCCTAACTGGGGGAGAAGTCTTGGTGATAGGATCTCGATACTGGCGGATCCGGTTCTGATGGCGTTGTCGTTGATGTTGTCAAGAAGAAGATCGACAAAGGACTAAGTACTACCCACCTCAATGAATATATCGCAGACGGCCTTGACACCGTTCGCGAAAGTGAGCTCGTGCTTCCCGTCGTTGAGAGGGTGAGTGGATGAGAGAGAGCGTGTCCCCACTTGATCGACTCGTGCGGGCAGGCATCATAGAGCGTCTTGCGTAGTTCGGTGTGAGCGGGATCTTCGCCTTCAGTGGGTGTCTCGAAGAAGCTGGTGTCGCGAGTGTAGAGCGTAACGGGGAAGCCGCGGCGGTGCAGTGCGAGGAGAAGACTGAACCCGCCGAGCCCGCCCCCGAGGATAGCAACCATGGGTTGAACAGCGTTGGAGTCGAAGTTGGAATCGGAAGTGGTGTCCTGATTGGAACTGTTGTTGTTGTTTGAAGTCATGTGGAGGAAGACTGTGAAGATGTGTCGAAGAAGATGCGGAGGACTCACTGGCTGCGATGTGTGCTGGTGCCCCTCATGAATGTAGTCCTGCCCCTTATATACCTTCGGGCAGCTTGCTTTTTGGTCAATGTGTCGAGGAAGATGCGGAGGACTCACCGGATGCGATGTGTGCTGGTGCCCCTCATGAATGCAGTCCTGACCCTTATATACCTTCGGGCCG
>KN050010.1:124289-156572 GCA_000743315.1 Lignosus rhinocerotis TM02
GGATGACTCACTCATGGGATCTTATGATATGGCTGAAAGCTACGAGTCATTTGGACACATTGGGTGCCTGCGGATCGCAGCCAGACAGGATCGCTGCGGTTCCAGGCCTTACTAGGGCGACAATGACAATGACTATGTGAGTAAGTCAGAGGGTAAGTGCAGCCTGAGGACGGCAAGAATGTCAGGACGATCTCGCCCGGCCGGAATGTACACATTGCATCTAGTCTCCAACGATTTACGCGGAGCAGAGAGAGAGTCTTGAAGCCAGTAATAGTCAGCTGGGAGGACGTGAGAGATGGAAAGACTGACTCGTATCATTGGGAATCGCTGCGGTTCCAGGCCGTACTAGGGCGACAATGACTATGTGAGTGAGTCAGAGGGTAAGTGCAGCCTGAGGACGGCAAGAATGTCAGGACGCTCTCGCCCGGCCGGAATGTACACATTGCATCTAGTCTCCAACGATTTACGCGGAGCAGAGAGAGAGTCTTGAAGCCAGTAATAGTCAGCTGGGAGGACGTGAGAGATGGAAAGACTGACTCGTATCATTGGGCTCAGGTTTCATACACAGTTGCCAGATGCAGATACTGTTCTACGAAGTTTCACGCGATGACTACGGGCTAAAGGCGAGGTTATAGGATAGAACACTTACTCGGAAACAATGCTTACCAGGATTTGATTCCTACGGAACTACTACTTACCTAAGACGATGACTAGCCTACCTGAGACACAGTGGATGCAACGACTCAACCCTCACGCTCTCCCCCCTCTGAGACACAGTGGATGAAACGACTTAACCCTCACGCTCTCCCCCCTCTGCGAGCTCTTGGAAGCGTGCGATGGCGGAATGTGGAGCGTCGGGGTTGACAAACGCCTCCAAATTTGTCTTGCTCTTCTCTGCTACGTGCGCAGCCATCGTGCACATCTTCTCCTCACATGCCTTGATCACCGCCTCCCTCTCCTCCGCATTACCCACCTTCCCATCAGCGGCAAGCTTGGCTAGCGCGAGCCCAAGCTCGAGCGCATCTAGCATTGCGAGGTTGGCGCCCGCACCCGAGAATGGGCTCATGAGGTGAGCAGCATCTCCGATGGCCGTTACGCCAGGGACGTGGTCCCATTTGTGGCCAACAGGGAGGAGGTAGAGTGAGCGCGGGTAGATCGCAGCGTTGTCGCAGCATTCGATGAGTTTGCGCATCCATGGCGCCCATCCCTCAAACTTCTCGAGGAGGACCTTCCGCGCCTCGTGCGGGTCGGAGGGAACGACCCAGTCGGCAGGGCCGCGGAAGAACACGTATGTGCGGATGCGTCCGTCTCCGTTGGGCTGGCTACCGAGCATCTTGGAGTCCTGTAGTGCGAACATGCTGCCACGGCCGACGGCTTCGACGACATCAGCGAGCTCGGCACTGGCGGCAACAGAAGGAGCGAGGGAAACCTCGACGCCAGCGACACCAGAGAAGATAGGGGTGGCAGGGGAGACGAGGGAACGGATAGTTGAGTAGGCGCCGTCGGCGCCCACGAGCAGATCGCAGACGGTCTTGACGCCATTGGTGAAGGTGAGTTCGTGCTGCCCGCCTTCGAGAGGGCGTACAGCGGAGAGGACATGGCCCCACTTGATGGCCTCGGGCGGGCAGGCGTCGAAGAGGATCGTGCGGAGGATTGTGCGGTCGATCTCGGGGCGGATCTGAGAGGGGTCCTGAGGCACATCGGTGCCAGGTCCCTCTCCCATACCGTGGTGGACGTGGAGCTTACCGGAGGCGTCGTAGATTCTAAGTTCCTCGCCTTCAGGACGCGAGTTCTTGGTAAAGTCGTCCTGGAGACCGTTTTCACGAAGAGCGCGCTGACCGCTCTCCCAACCAAGGTCAAGTGCACCACCGAGATGGGCGCGGGAGGAAAAACTTGGGTCGCGCTCGTAGAGCGTGGCAGGAACGCCGCGGACATGAAGAGTAAGGAGGAGGGTTAGTCCAGCGAGACCGCCACCAACAATAGCAATCGTAGGCTGGGTTGCGTGGGACAGTGATGGCATCTGGAGGGAGACAGTGTGGATGGTAGAGATAGTATGAAGGGGACTCACCCGGGGTGACAGATTAATGGTTGACCTAGGACGGGGGTGTTGACCATTATATGACTTCGGACATTGAGTATGAGTACAATCTATCCCGCAGCATCTCGAACCTCACCGGACCCGATACGGCACCGACCCCAGGTACTACGTAGGGTGACAAGCTAGACTGAGTCAGATCAAGCAGACGTCAATGCATATCCCCGGAACCATGCCCCATTACGCCACCAAGATTATAACTAGCCATGGAATTGAAAGGCTAGATGCGAAACGATAGCCTCAGGATTCTCGATCGCAGCTACGCCACCTGAGCGGTCCGACATTGAAACATGGACATACTTGACAGCCGCCGATGAGCAAGAACATGGGAACATCGAGATAAACCATTTCCATGTAGTCCTCGACTGAAGGGGATACTCACAGTGAGGGCATCCATGTAACCGCGGTAAGGATATGTCGTGAGCCACTGAGCCTACACTTTGCTCCGAGATAGCCGCGCAATCCAAGCCGACTCGGATTATTGCGGCAGCACATATTTCAGTCTCCGCTCGAAACGTCACACACCATCCCAGTCAAGCTCCGCACACACACTGAGGCTCCGACATATACATCACATTGACTGCAAGAATCATTCAACATTACCTCGGACTCCATGACAAGGTACTGACACACATGAAACATAACCTCGGCAGCCGCTGCCCGGTTTTTTGTTTTTTGTTACGCATCTGGTCACCGTTTATTCGAATACGCTCTCTGACAGTGTGACGCAAAGAATGTTTCCTGACAGGGTTGCGACTCTGATTTCCTGTTGTCCAAATCCTGTTCACGTATGCTCATCGCTCACGTATACTCACCTGTGGAGGAGTAGCGATGCTTGACCAGACGAGTCTTCGGGATCGTCCTGTGGACGAGATATATGGCGACAGGCGAAACCACCCAGGTGATACCATATCGGTTGGATGAAGTATATCACATTGTTTCTCAACAACGCAGGTTGGACATGTCATCGATCCGCATCTCAATCTACAACTCACTGACAAATATCCCTGCGTCCAGGACCATCACTGGCTCCTTCTCGCAGCCTATGTGACCCGCGGATGCTCACTGCGGGGCATGATTCGACAACGTCCCTGGGGTGGCGTTTGATATAGCATTAACACGAACGCAGCCGGCCCCTACCGCGTGCATCAGGACTCCGCCACATCTACCCGCTCCTTCCCGTACATGTTCTCCAAGTCGGCTCTCGGGCACGTGACGGCCTCGCTAGCACGAAACACTCCCGCTTGACATCAGAGTGAATAGGATTGCTCCAGGAGGGTTTATCACCGAGATGAGCCCCCCAGGAGCGAATGACTCGCTCGGGCAGTCCCGCCTTCCGTAAGGTATACAGTTTGACCTCAAGGCACCTGCCTTGTATTCCGATGGGGCCAGTAAGCAACGTGCGGGGACGAATCAGGACATGGCGACGTTGGGGCTGTTTCATTGTAAACTGGTTCGTAGATGGGGAAATGTTTTGATTGGCGGACGCGTGAGTGTTTGACCGCTCTGTTATGACCGAGTGATAAACGCTGACAATGTTTGCAAGACTGCTTAAGCACCCATCTTCATACCAACAAGCTATGTCATCTCTGTACACAACCTCCAGCTCCTGGGAAACACGATGAACTAAGTGCATATGAAGTGTGACAACTAGTACAATGAGTAAGTAATTCCTGAGAAGTACGATGAACGAAGCGAAGATCAACTCTGACTACTAATACATTGAGTACCAGAACCGAAAACCAACAATGATAAAGGATTCACGCTGAGAACGTAATCGAGGGAGCAGCATACGCAGGGTATGGAATCATAGTGACGAGGGTCCTTGGAGGACAACGCACAACAGCAGCGTTGATGCAAACGCATTCCTACATGAGGAGCGAACGCGGGATATTGCAACTATGGAGTAACATGATCAGCAATTGCCAAGAGGGCGAGGACGGAAGCGACTCACTGATGCCGCTGTAGAACGATGATGGTGAGCCTTCAGGCGATGATGCAGCTCGAATGGTTGCCAGAGCCGCCGCCCGTCTCTTTGTCGGCGAAAATCTCCTCGCCTCCGAGCGGCGCAGAAGTGTCCTCAGCAGGGACGGGAGCGGTGATGCTGAAGAACGCGTCCATGAAATTGATGGGATGATAGAAACGCGAGAAGTTTGGACGAGCTCGCTGTGGTGATTGATGGGTGGTAGTGGGTGCTATGGGATGATAAAGACGCGAGAGGTTTGGACGAGCTCGCTGTGGTTCACAAATAGCACAGAAGCTGTGGCGGGGGTATGTCGAAGAGGAACAGTTACCTGACCTGCGCAAGCAGGGGGTTCCTCTTTATACCCACATACTCTTGCAGTACGCAACCCCGAAGGCGAGATCTCGCCAGGAACCCGTTCCCGCACAGATGTCTGACCTTCTCATCACTCTCCCCATACTTATGTCGCCTAGTCTCTGATCCAATGACTTTGTATGTGATTCCGCCCCGTCGTCCCCGACAGGGCTTGTGAAGTTCCCTTCCTTTTTCGGGACGCCCAATGATGTGCCATGAATACGTTTCATCTGATCGTGGAAGGGTAGCGGTATGGTGTAAATTCTGATGGGTCTACAACCCACGCAGTGCCGGCAGGCTCGTTGGACTGTGGGGTCCACCGCAGCCAAGCATACGGATCTTCTGTTATGGAAAAGCTGTCTATACCAGAACCAAGACCTTGCCTTGCATCACACACGGTTATCTCGTGCAAGGCAGTGGCGGAGTGCGATATTGTTCCGGTGCGAACACTGCGAGTCAATGTGTAAGGTTCATCTTGAGCACCGTGTGTGAAATCGACTCTACCAGCACAGAACCCGTTAACCCATACTCTAGCTGTTGTTGAGTGTATGGCATTCTGAGGACGCCACAACGCATGTCTGTGGTTAGTGAAGGATGACTCAGCGGATACGAAGGTCGATGAATCTAGTAACTACTTCAACACTGAGACAGCGCTCCATTCCGCCAATGTTCCGCATATGTTCCGCATCTGATGAAGAACGTCCGGATCCATCCACGCTGATAATGATTCCGCATCTGAGGAAGAACGTCCTGATCCATCCACGCTGATAATGACCAACCAGGACGAGCTCACACTGTGTTCACGTTAGCTTAGAGGAAACGCACTTGCCGAGGTCGAGTTAGGCAGACTCCTTCTATCCCGTCGTTCGGTTGGAAACCGCTCAATGAGTTCCTCAAGCTTGCGCGATCATTCTATTGAGTTGATAGACTTGAAGGAGTTCTGGAAGCAGCCCAACATGAATAGTTGATTGAATTCGTTAGTTGTACGTAGTCGGCTGGTACATGTGTGCACTCGTCTGAGCATGCCTCTCTCGTGCCCATGACCAGATCCACTTGCTCATCGGGATGACTGGGGTGGGTCAACTGTCTAAAGTGAGCGCGAAGGCAGAGACTAAAGCCGACTCGAGTACTGATACGATCGTGGGTGAGCGGATGCGCACCACGAGCGATATCAAGTGTGATGGAACCACACAAGTGAGTCTCGCACAGAATGACTCGATCTCAACTATTCGAAGCAGAACACAGCAGAACACCTACGGCAAGGAGTTAGGGGAGAGAAGTCTATCAGAGCACCTCATTGCCTAGTATTGTTGGAGCGACCAACCACTGTTAGCGTTCGTTTCAACCAGCTCTCGTGAACCTGCAGGTGAAACCTACTAGTACAGTGCGAGAAAGCAATTGAATGAGTTGCAGAGGCATAGTGACAGATATTGCACGTGCTCCACTGGTCAGTCTCCCCTTCCAGAACAACTCGACCCGACCATCATGGGGGAGGAGCATTTACCCGCAAGATACTGATCTGTGCAATAGGAGACGTGTTTGAAGATGAGTAAGAATCTCGTATATGGCTCAGCAAGTTTGGCGTATCTGAAGTCAGGGTTTGCAACCTTAGTAGAAAGTAGGGGCGAATGACGCTCACAAACATCAGATGACGCAGCGCTGCCGAAGATTGAAACAGAGAATCATGATGCTGACTGAGACTGCGACAGAACGCGCAATCATATGTATGTTAACTGATCAACGTAGGCACCAGCCTGATCAGAGAACTTGAAGAGGGTCGGGTCAGACGCCCAAGTTCGAGAGGGCCCGACGAACATATCAGTTGGTTTACCAGGGTATATGATGGCGACTCGGAAGCATTAGAGCCTATTTGCTGGAGACTCGAATTCATATTGAGAGTGGGAGACGAGCGTTATGACTTCTCATTGGTCGAGAACGGGCGAATCGCCCAAAATCCGTTGATATTTACTCCAGCAAATACGCTCTAGTGTTGAATAGGTATATAGAAAGCAAGAGGGGAGTCACTAGAGCGTATATAAGGGAGTGTATATCAGAGATCATTGGTTTGTATCAGTGAATCGTTACTCGAGAAAGAGTCCCACCTACTCAAGTGAACTTCAGGTTATATGAAGCAATTCGGGGTACCAAATGCTCGTAGGCTCTGCCCCCACTCCATTTCATCTTTACCATTCTTACTTGAACTGATGGCGATGTCACTCTAAAAATATCTAGTTTATACTCCCTCAATAACCCTTTATTGCGTACGACATTTGAGACTTGGAGGATACCGGGTAACGATGCCATCGAGGTATTGTGGTCGGCTGGCGGCAGTGCGCTTCTTCATTCTAAGTATCATATTTCTTGCGGGTAGAATTGAACGACATATTCTGAAGTCGTCAGAGATATCGGACGGGGTCATATACTACATAGGCACCAGGAGCACTTGAGTTGATGCGTACACTAGTACGCAGTGCGCTTTGAGAAGAGAAGGACAAAGTAGTACTTGAGTCACACAGATGTCACAACAACATGTCCGTGACCGTAAATTGGAAATTCCTTCCAGATTAGGCAGCTTGACCGAGAGAGTTCATGCAATTATGCAAACGGCAGTACTTATCCTTCGACCTATACATCAATATCTCTTGCTAGCAGACTATCTTGTGTCCGATCACCGATGCCCATAAGAAACGATTCAAAGTCTGAACCCATGAAGCAAGCGAAGCTCTCATTTGCATCGAAGAGGACTGCGTCTGCCACAGTATCCGGAAAGACATCCAAGGTCATCCGCAAGCCGCCGACTCGCGCTTCGTCCAGCCCAGGAGCCATCGTCACCTCGGAGAGCTCTGGAGATGAGGTAGACTTACCTCTAACGAAGAAGCGACGTCTCGCAGTAACAGGCGAGCGGAAGCCCGGGTCTTCACAGAACGTCGAAGAGGATATTAGGCCGCCGGAGCCGGAGAGAGATCAACTAGATAGCTCGGACAAGCGGTGGAGGAAGCTCTATGGCGAGGCTCGTGATAAGATGGGCAATATTGAGCCTGGTGAGTGCCCGTGTGCGAGGAGATCGTCTGTGAGTGGGGGTGTTGTGGCTGACTGAGGGATGTCGTCTAGTGCATGGAAAGGGGCAGTCAATGGTCCACCATGTTTTGAGGGTGTTCGACCTGTAAGTATCAGCTTGTTTGTATGCGCATCACAGCTAGTGATATTTGTCCCTAGCTCCTACGAGTATGGTCCGTGCGTAGGGATGTCACGCCTGCAACGTTGGGAGAGGGCGGAGGCACTCGGTCTGAACCCACCGCCAGAGGTTAGTATGCCAATCCTCCCACCTCATTGCCTTTATGCTCCGATCCGCACTTCTACGACGGTTGACCGAGTCTGCATATAGGTGAAGGAGATCCTTCTGACCAAGGAAGGAACCACCGAGGAGCAGTATTCGCAATCGGTGTTTTACGGTGAGGTCTAGCAACAGTCTGCTGCCTTCCTCATGCCCTCTCCCCTTAATTTCGTTGTCGTTGTCTTGCTCTTGTGGTGTCTCTGCCGTTTCTTGCGATGCATGATCGGACATTTCATGTTGTTGTAACCCACAGTGTCATGTATTCTTAGTATCGAACATCGTATACGCTTTTGCTACCGTTATGGGTTTTCATCAACTGTTTCACGTCTCGTACGACGGCGGACTGAAGGTCACTCGTAAGCGTTCCAGCATAGTCGACCCAAAGTGAGGTTCGACAATGTTCACGAACAGCCCGTTGTGAGAGAGGTGAGTTGTCCAATGCTGTTGTAACATGTGGATAGTGAGTCGAATGCTATTCACATCATCTCAAGGCGAATGAGGATATATTTTACATGTTATAGCGCGGTTGCATGCATAGCTATCAAGCACATATAGTCACATAATTCGTTGTGGTCCTAATGAGCTCAGTCTACGTCAGTCATTGGACTATCCGCCCCCATAGCAGCTGGTACAATATCCGCACCCGTCCCTGATCCCAGCTGGCTATTGGAAGTCTTATTCGCTGAAGCCCCCCCGGTGCCATGACCCTGCAGCATCGCTCCTCCATTTTCTGCTGCCTCCATCTCTGCAAGCGCGTCCCTGTATCAACGACGTCAGCTCTTTTGTGAATACGGGTTAGCTCAACAGAGGACTCACTGATATGCGTTCCGACACTCAATACGACGGCTGTTGTTCCGCCAACGCTGATACTTGCTAGGTGTAGCAAGCATCTCCGCGTCCAGTGCTGCGCGCGGGATCATCAGAATCGGTCCAGAGGAGCGCGTTATTGCGAGGTCCTTACCATCATCTTCACCCAAGTACCGCAGGTTCCTGATTTTCACCCACGCCCTGAGAAGCGGATATCAGCGTCATGGAGCACACACACGAAAACGCGCGCTGCGCACCAATTGTTGTTATGGGTCTTAACATACACGAAAACGCGCGCTGCGTACCAATTGTTGTTATGGGTCTTTTCATAGAACCGCACGAGAACATTCGTTGGGTCGCTGTGGTCTGGTGCCCTAGTCAGGACACCCATGGGGATCTCTGGGTCATCGTTTTCGAACACAACGGCCGGCCACCACGGAAAGGAGTCTGCACATCGTAGTGTATGAGTGGGAAGGTGCGCATTCATCTCATATGGTAGCCTACCAAGTTTAGCCCACACTGCATGCGTATGCAGGCCTTGTCAGCAAAAAACACATGCAAGCGAGTCCAATTTCATCACGTACCCAATGTCCCCCCTTCGAGCTTCTCACCAGGGTTCAACCTGATGACCCCTGGCTCCGCAGGCAGCGACTGCGAGTTTCTCGGGACAGCCGGTGCAGGTCCATGTCCAACTTGTGGTTTCACCACAGACCGCGGTACAGGATTCGCCACGGAGCGCGGCATAGGTTGGGATGCGGGCGCAGGAGCAGGCTCGTCGTCGAGGTCCGACAGATCGGTCAGGTCCGAGTCTACGTCCATCGCGTCCTCCGGAATGCCCTGCCCCCGCCTTTGCGCCGCAGCGAGCTCCGCAGCGGCATGCTCGCGCGCCGCGAGACGCTCTGCTTTCTTTCGCAAATACTTCTCGCGGCGTATGGCCGGTGTGTCAAGCTCCTCGATGATGATGACCCGTCGAGGGCCGCGGTCTGCTTTGGGCGTCGACGCAGGTTGTGGTAATTGCATTTGGGGTGCGAACTCGGGCCCTGTTTCAGGTTGCGGTACTGGCTCGGGGTTCGGGTTGGGCTGCGGCGCGGGCCCCACATCGGGCGCGGATTGTGGTTCGGGTCGCGACTTGAGCAGTGGCTCGGGAGGCTGCTGAGACAAAGACTCTTCGATGGGTAGTTCTTCAATGACGGACACGACACTGGAGGTTCCTCTTGAGCAGTTTGACCTTCTAGCAGTTTGACCTTCTAGTTGCGGTTGGGGTAATCGACTTAGCTCTCGGGATTTGACGACAATGGTAGGCTGCAGAGGCGTATCCAGTATGGAAACCGCAGCTGCGTCCACCTCCATCGGCACTGCATCGGATGCTTGTGGATCCCTAACAGCACGGGGTTCTTGCCGCGTGTCTAATTCGAGCTCGGGCTCCTGCAAGACAACAGCCTCTTGAGTATTCAAAGGCTTTGGCTGTGTCTCTAATGTTGGATGAGCCTCCGGAGTTGAAGTGGAGGCTCTCTCCGAAGTGCTGGGAGGATCCAGCTCGGCTACATGTTCCGGCACGTCAGTAAGTTTCGGCGCAAGCACAGGGTCCTCCATCGTAACCATAACGGTGTCTGGGACGGAAATAAACTCGGGCTCGGAGACAGAGGGTGGCTCCGGTATGCTTGTCAGTTCTGGTGGCGCGACAGAAGACCGAATGGGACTGCTGAGTCGAGGAGACGACGACTCCGGTGGAGGGGTATGTTGTGGTTCAGTTTCAGGCTCGAGTTCTAAGGGATCGGTGGGATGAATAGGCGCTGGTGCTGCAGTGAGTACACCTGGTGGCCCTGATTGTGAGAAATCGGATATCACAGACGGTCCATGCTCAGACGCAGCAGACGCATCGAGTGCGCCCTCTGTGCGCACAAACTCTGATCCCGCGCTGGAAAGTACGGGAGCGGGGCTGACATTCGACAACCGCGTTTTGTCTTGCGCTACAACGATATGAGCAACAACAACAACCTACAATACTAATACTCACTAGTTTTCGCCCTTTTCCTCGGCGGCGGCAACTGTGACCTCTCAACAGGCGCTCTCCCACCGCGCTTCTGGTCAGGGGGTAAGATCCACCCGACCTCGAACATTTTGAACGATTGCCTGCTATCGACGTCTTCCACCGTGATGGGAAGGTCCTGCGTAGGAAGTGCGACCGACTTTCTGGACTTCCTATGTTTCTCTGTGGGTGTAGGCGTAGTGGATGAAGGACCGGCAACAGGCTGATCCGTCTCGGGAGTCTGCGACGAACCGGTCGCCTCCGCCTCGAAAGCCACCGCGGCCGCAATGGCAGACCGAGTGCGCGGAGCGCGAAACCCAGGGGACGCGTCCAGCGCGAGCTTCTTGCGTTCCTGCTTCTTCCGCTCGAGCGCTGTCTTTCTGTCGACCTTCGGCTTCGGCTTCTGCAGCTTCTGCAACTTCTGGCGAGCAGAGGGTGGCGGGGGTGGGGGCGGTGCTGGAGGGCGGATGAGCGGCAGTTCGTAGTTGAGGAGGGACTGCGTTGGGTTAGTGGTCACGATGATGTTCGTGTCGCGACGGATGGACTCTTCCGACACAAGAAGGGTAAGAATGTCAAGGGGAGGCTCGAGATCACCTATAAGAGGGTGTGATGTGTCGGGCAGGGCAGGAAGAGGAGTGGACTCTATGTGTGGTTTCTCGTCCACCGGTTCTGTGGAGGGTAGAGGAGCGGTGACAGGAACAGAGATGGTAGGACGGTTCATGAGCCGGTCGAGTTTCGCCAGCTCTGTCTGCGCAATGCCCTGTATCCGTTGCGCCGTCCTATAGAACGGTGTGCTCGTCTGGTTATAAGTCATAGCATTATTCACCACCAGACTGATGTCACGCTAAAACAGGTTGAGACAGCCTGTAATAGGATTAGGATCAAGAATCGTTACCTTAAACTCCGTGAGGTCGAGGTACTCATGTCTGTCCAACTTCTGTTCTATTATATCCCAGCACATCGGACTCTTAATGACTTCGTAGTAGTCAGGAACCTCCGCTTTACTGACAGGTGACTTGAAGTACTCTTGACGATCCAGTCTATCTGAAAGCATGAGTGGGACTACAGAAGCACGAGGACCGTTGATAACGTACGAGCTAATGTTCTCAAATGCCAACCTAAGGAATCTTTCATGAGGGAAGAAGAAATGCAGGAGGACGCTCTGGATGATATTAGCTTGTTCACGCTTGAATCGCTCTCGTCTCTGGACGACATCTGCGATGATGCGAAGACGCTCAAGGTCCGATCGTAGTCGCTTCATGTGCTGATAGAAGGACTTTGAACCATGGTGGAGGATCTGACATCAGTTCATGTACTCACGTCGAGCTTTAGAGCTTTCTCTTCATCCGTCTGCTGTTTGCTCCCAGACAGAGCTGTCCATGGCTCAAGGTGCAACCGCTTGAGCAGAGGTGCACCACGTCTTGCTTCCCGCTTCAAGCTCCAGTACTTACATACAAGATGCACGAATTCGGATTTATGCCGTAATTGAATCTTGGAGATGTACTGCAGGATGCGGTTAACGATAATCTTTGGGACCAGCGGCGGACCAGGCTTGTACTGCTTGTTGTAAGCGCGCATAGTCTTGTTCGACTTAGGGCTTGGATATAAGCCATCTCCTTCCATGCCGTCTGGCTGAGCTGCGCGGTGCATCGCAGCGCGTACTTCCTGTTGCTCTCGCTGACGCCATTAGGTTAGGTAGTGTTCCAGGAAGTGTGTCCACCAGAAAGCTATAGACCTCACCGGCAAGTGTTTCTCGCAGTAGCACGCCAGAGTCGGTGCTTCGGAACCTTGACTGGCCTTCATCGGCATGAGAAATTTCTCCTTCCTAGCGCATGTTGCGTGGAATGCCGTGAAACACGATGCCTTAGTACACTGTATGCAGGCTCCGTATTTGACATCACAAACTGAGCACCTCTAGAACGTCTTCATATAGATTAGAGGAACAAGCGCACGGTCCACTAACCAATTTCCAGCGCTGCTTCGAGATCCTCTCAACGCCGGTGATGGGTTCCATGAACACCTCGTTCGCGACACTCGTCTCGGGTATCCATATGGCGCATAGCAGGTGTACCCAGTCCCCCGAGACAGTCTGCTTGAATGCGCCACCTTCGTTGGGACATAGAACACAGCTCTGAGTCGTGAATATGTGAGATCACTCTTCCCGAGATGATCGGAGTCCAGCTTACGACTGGGTTCTCAGGAGAAACTGTGCATTTCCTACAGAGCCACTGGCCCTCGGGTATGTATGGAACGCCATAACAATCTGGAATGCCTGTCAGATTCCATTTTGCAGGAACGTGGAGGAGACCAACCTTGGTGTACAGCGAGGTTGCATCCATCACAGAAGACTATTGCATTTGTGTTCTCTCCCTCAGAATCATCGCAAATCGCGCAGGTCGAGTCTTCAGATGGTAAAGCCATGTCGGGTTTAGGGAGATTCTTGGTCTATTGGAGGGTTCGCGTCTGACATTCGCAAGGTCTACTCAGTGAGTACTCACCAGGTCGAACCATTCCTTCTCCAGCCTGTCCATCACAATCTCCAAGGTTTCGTAGGTCACTTTGTCAAGCTGCTGCGCCTTGCGTTCCGCATTGAGCGCGTCCAACCATTCTTGGTCTATCGGATACGAATGAAGTAGGCATGTAGCGCGCGATGATGGGGGACAAGAGAACGCACCTTGCTCATCCATATCGTACTCTACCTGGATGGCGAGGTCGCTCTCCAGTGGTTCTAGCAGCAAAAATTAGCAGTCAGGGTCTTTAACGTCGAAACAGACGTACCGATGTAACGAATGTAGTGCTCTGGTTGCTGGAACTCGGAGCCATCATTGTCTAAGAATCTTTGAGCCCCTACGTAACTGACCGCAGCACCTGAGACTTACATCCGTACGTCTTCGCAACATGATCATACACGCCGGGATTCTTCTGGTTGACCTCGTCAGTGACTTTCACAAATGAGACCTTTGGGAGGGGGTTCGGCGCGGGCGACCCGCGCGCCATGTTGACAGCTCAAGCCAGCCTTTGAGAAGCGGAGGGATGCCGAGCCCAAACAAGCCCGAGTGTGTTGAGCAGTGGCACAAGCGAGCAGATTAAGAGAGGCAGGCAAGGACAATGTGGGGCGCGGGCAAGAGGGGCGCGAGCCCGCGACGCGCGACACTGCACCAGAGCGCTACTACCCAGTAGTACTCTCCAAGCGCCTCTGCGCTTGCATGCGCATTGCGCGAAGTACTATCATCTTCGACATCGACCACGACGACCTCCTCCCTCTGACCGATCTTCTCGTGCTATGGATCCATCAATCCCTCTCGTTGTCGACAACGGTACTGGGGTCAGCCTCCTAATGATTGTACGCTCTAGCTGAGCACACGTACTCATCTCCCGAGCGCAGTTCGTGAAAGTAGGCTATGCGGGCTCTAACTTCCCCGAACACGGTGTGTACAAGCAATGTACAACATCATCTTCCGATCCATGACACAAAGCCGCTCTCAGTATTTCCGTCCATCGTCGGCCGTCCCATCCTCCGTGCAGAAGAGCGCGTCGCGGGCTCAGCGGTAATCAAGGACGTCATGTTCGGTGACGAGGCCGCAGAGAACCGCAATTATCTACAAGTCACCCAACCGATGGAGCACGGTATAATTTGCAACTGGGAGGATATGAAGCTCCTCTGGGACTACACGTTCGACGAGAAACTCCGCGTTGACACCAAGGGTCGCAAGATCCTCCTCACCGAGCCGCCAATGAACCCAAAGGTCAACAGGGAGCGAATGGCGGAGGTTATGTTTGAGCAGTATGGCTTCCAGGGTGTGTATGTTGCCATCCAAGCGGTATTGACCCTATATGCGCAAGGTGTGTCTGATCTGGCATTCTAAGCTTGGACAGTAGCGCAGATCGAGAAAACTTGCTGAACAGGGTTAACAACTGGCGTCGTCGTCGACTCGGGAGATGGTGTGACACATGTTGTGCCCGTATATGACGGCTTTTCACTCCCCCACCTAACACGGCGACTCGATATTGCGGGTCGCGACGTCACGCGCTATCTGATCAAGCTGCTGCTCATGCGCGGTTACGCGTTCAACCGGACAGCAGACTTTGAGACCGTGCGGGAGATCAAGGAGAAGTTGTGCTATGTGAGTTACGATCTTGACCTTGACACACGGCTATCGGAGGAGACAACCGTGCTCGTGGAGACTTACACGGTGAGCCTCGTTCTATCCCCTCCTGTCATGGCTAGAGTTGACGGCGACGGCGTTACGTCGTAGCTGCCAGACGGCCGTGTAATCAAAATCGGTTCCGAGCGCTTTGAAGCACCAGAATGCATGTTCCAGCCCCATCTAGTGGACGTTGAGCAGCCCGGAGTTGCAGGTACCTCCGCGCCAGCCAGTCAAAGAATGCGCTTATCATTTCTGACCCTATGTCGTAGAAATACTCTTCCAGACGATCCAGTCAGCAGCAGTTGATGTGCGGGCTGAGTTGTATAAACACATCGTCCTTTCCGGCGGTTCAAGTATGTACCCCGGCCTGCCAAGTCGACTGGAGAAGGAGATGAAGCAACTGTACCTTACGAGAGTGCTAAATGGCGACCCTACACGTCTCAACGTACGTCCCCTGTCGTTTCCCGTTTCGCTTTCTTTTCGTAAATGTCCCGCTCATTGTACTGATGTGACCTGTGAGCAGAAATTCAAGATCCGCATCGAGGACCCCCCACGCCGAAAGCACATGGTGTTCCTCGGTGGGGCCGTGCTCGCAGATATCATGAAGAACCGGGAGGAGTTCTGGGTGACGAGAGATGAGTGGTTTGAGAAGGGCTTGGCCGCGCTGGATAAGCTCGGACGCAATGCGAACTAGGCGATGCGGAGAGTCCAGAGTTGAGACATGCCGGGCATAGAACGCTAAGAGCGCGGACGGTTTGGTAGTACTGTAATCATGCTGTAACAATGTTCCTTGAATGACCGATCGCAAGCACAACTAGCAAACGGATCTACAGTTTAGGTCCATTCGGACATCCCCAGGTGCGTTTTGACGTTAGACGTTGAATCTTGGTAGGACGGGTAAACTACGCGTCGAATACCATGAAGGATTGACCATGGACAGGAATTAGTCTATATTGCATACTAAGCAGATATTCTATGTAGTGTATGGTACATATGGGATGTAAGGTAGAGTGGGTACTTATTGAGCGGTGATGAACCATTATACCAGAATACAACGTAGACGATAGCATGTAGAGAGCATGGGATAGAGGCGGTAGGGTGAAGGTCGGTCGACGGGGAGCAATGCATGAACCCGTGCGAAAAGGTATGGCGAGACTGATGCAGATGCGACAAGCAGCTATCATGTCATCCGCAGTGCTGCCTCATAGATAAAGAACATGACGGCTGCGTTGGGAATGACACGCATAAGGTGTGCGCTAAGACCGCCATATAATGAGCGAGTCCCTTCTTCCGCGATGACGAGACGCAATGTCTGCAAGAGACCGGTATATTTCACTTTCCCGTCCACGAGTGGTTGTCGTAGACGTGTTCGTAGCACCTGCGGTGCGGGTCAGCTATCTTGATAGCAAGGTATGGCATGAACGCACCTCGTGGGGATATGTGATAAGTGACGCAACGCACTTAGCCGTTCCTGCACTTCCGATCATGCCTACCCACTCCATCACCCCTCCCTTACCCTTCGTCCCAGCTGTGAGGCGCTTTAATCGCTCGTACAGCACCCACTGGATCGTACCCTCCGTCACGCCTAGATAACTTGCACTCAGACCCTTGTAGAACCCCCGCACACCTTCCTCCCTCAATATCTTCCTGATCATCGAGACAGATCCTCCGAAGGACGAACGCGCCCCAGAGATCTCGGGTCGGTGCGCGTCAAGCTGGAGACGCGTCTTGACGACCCAGATGGGATTCGTCGCGCTTCCGGTAGCGACGCCCGCGAGTGCCGCGGCAGAAAGGTGTACCCAGGAGTTCTCCTGTCCATTGTTGAAGTTGTTCGCGATAACTTGCTTGCCGTTGCCATAGGTGAAGAAGTTGATAGAGCGTGCGGGCACGACGCCAACAAGTGTTGGGCCAAGACCTTTGAAGAGCGCGCGGGGTGACTCCTCGCGATAAATATCCCTGAGCACAGCTGTGAATCCGCAATAAAGGGGGGGTGGTTGTTCAGATATACCTGATAATATGGGCCGTCTCAACAAAGTGCCATAGGAGGTTCCTCCGTGCAGCAACAGCTGCCACGCCGTTCCCTTCCACTACGACACTAACACCCTGCTTCGCACGGAACAAGTCTGACTGCAGTCGCGTCTTGACTACGTCAAATGGACTCGTAACTATCGCACCGCACATTCCGCCTAGTCTATATCGCAGATCATTAGACACGTCCATACTGAATAATATGCGTGTAAACACTCACCCACCAGCGACAAAATGGTGCCATGATTTCGCTGGCAGCCAGCCGCTTTTTGAAGGACCATCTGCAGGTTGGGGGGCAGTGTCAGCCATGGGGGAAAGGGAGATGGGGAATGCGGGGCTTGAGGTGGTGGACGAAGGCCAAGTCCGAGTCGACGCCAACGTATTACGCAGAGCGGAACGATCGCCGGCAGAGTAGTTGCTGAATTTTTGGAATCACAGAGATAAGATTGGATAGACGCCAGAACGGATCCCGCGATCTTGAACCGACTGGTTCAGACTTGTTCTCGTCCACCAGAACCGCTGTCAATGTTCCAACTCTCGGTCATCAAGGTCTTGCTTCAAATCAAATGTTACATAGCTTGACTACTCACGATGAAGCTACAGGATACCGTCGCTGTCCAACCATCGCAGTTTGGTCTCCCGCCTGAGCAAGCCATCACGAATGAGCTGAATAAGAAGTATGCGAACCGCGTCCTGCACGATGTCGGGCTCTGTATATCCGTGTTTGACTTGGCAGAGGTGGGTGAAGGAAAAGTGAGATACGGAGATGGGTGTTTGTGGTACAAAGGTCGGTGAGTTAGTCTCTGTTCGGCTGGAGAGACATCTACCACCCTCCTGTAGTTATTTTCCGCCTGGCAGTGTTTAGACCCTTCGAATCAGAAGTAATCCTTGCCAAAGTCAAATCCTCAGATGAGGATGGGGTCCGCCGTATGTGCACTCTATATTTGTCCAATACTCCGCTGAAGGATTACATTCAGTCACTGTAGGTTTCTTCGACGATATCTACGTTCCGCTGGTATACCTCCCTGAACCCACCGCATTGTAAGTCCATTTCTCATTTATCAGGTGCCCATTTGCCAGTGTACGACACAATAGGCATTCTCTTCATCCAATCTTGATGAAATGCCCTGTCACAGGTGTCGCCTGGGGGCCTGGAGCGGTTAGAATGCCTGTATATTCATGTGTTCGTTGTGTTCGCATCGATTGTGCCATGAGTTCGTTGCCGTGATGTAATTCGCGCTGTCGGAATTTCGCGTTGACCAATCTTTCGCAGTGACCCAAAGGAACGCGCCCACTTCTGGCCTCGCGTTGACCGATCTTTCGCAGTGACCCGAAGGAACGCGCCCACTTCTGGCTACCAGGCTCAGATTCTACCTCCTCGCATGAACTCCTCGACTCCGCATTGACAGACCGCATGTACATCGACGCTGGAGATGTAGTCAGGCTCCGTGTCGAATCAGACGAATTTCATGACAACGAGCCGGGTCCACCCAAAGCCCATGAAGGTGTACAGCAAGCAGTCGAAAACCGCCGACCGCCCTACACAATCACGGTGCGTGCAGTTCCGCGGTCAATTTTGGGGCAGCCTTGCTCTTCCAGCAGTCTGATACATTACAAACTTTAGTGTTCAATGTCTGAACAGGGGCTGGGCCCGACATCATGGTGGAAGAACGCTGGCGTTGAGACAATAGACGAAGGCTGAGTGGTCTGCAAAAGAACTGGACATATGAACATTGTGTAAGATGGTATGTGGATTACATCTCATTGCAGGCTTATCCTTCTAAGTGACAGAGATCATACAGAGCTTGTGAATATTAAGACATATGTAGAATCGTACCACCGATGCTACCTCCGTCATATCCACGCTTCGTGCGCATGCTTGCCTTGGCGACCCGCGCTTACCTCCCCAAAGTAAGGCCAAAGAATGTCCATCAAGTTAGTGCTATGAAGCCTGACAAGCGATTGGTAAGCTCCACCTCATAGAGTTTCGTGGCTGCAACGCTGACTGTCCATTCTAACCTTGAATTGCCACACATTATGCAGTGCCTGAGAATGATCGCAGCCTTACAGGACGCCAGCAGCCGACGTCGCGCACCATGGTCTTGCCGCCAGGAATGGCGTCAAGTTATTCGCCTGCATATACGTCTAGCCCCCGCACAAGTGCCTCGTCGTATAGGGATGGAAGACGACGGACAGATAGCCCTCGCCGATGGTGATAGACGGATTAGCCTGCCCTTTACTTGGATACTGATGCCACACGGCAGACTGAAGTGTATGCTCTACGTGGCTCTAGCCCTTGTAAGTTCACGTTTATTCCGATCTGCTTCCGGGACACACGGGAAATTGCTCGTACTACGTCATGTCTTTTACACCCGGTACTGCCAAATACATTTCAGGTTACCCAGTCACTTGTAGGCTTTCTTGCACAGAATATCCAAGACATCACTTCATCTAGTGCTCGAACCCACATCAGTGTCTCTTCCTTCAAGGCAACAACAGCGAAAGACAAATTATATACGCGAGTTCAAGCTGGCGAGCCCATTGTGCGGACTGGGAGCGTGAACAACGCGTCCATACCCCTTTCGCAATTTGAAGGGCTATCCGATCAGCGCACGTCACGAAACGCTACCATGGACGTTCGCTCCGGACTTGGTTGCGCTATATGGCTACAGTGCGACAGTCACAGCAGCACTGCGCACACAGGCGCTGTGGGACTCTGGTGTTAGCGGCGAATCACCCTTTTTTGCCACTGCTGTCGCGCTTCGAGCTGACACCCGTGGCGAGTCACATTGTGTCTCCTTCCCAGATTGCCAATATCAGGCTGTATGTATCGCTTCAGTTTCTTCTGCGCAAGGCGAACTGTGCGGTGACGGGATCGCATGGGATCGCACAAGAGGCAGGGTCAATAGGAAATGGTCGCCGCAAATTCCGCTCACCACAAGTGCATATAAAGGTGAGCATGAACCTCAAGCTCCTCCTCAGTCACTTGAATCCTGACGTGCCTTCTCCTTCAGCATGTCGCACACTGCCTTCCAACTTGGACGTGCTCTTGCTCTCGTCGTGCTGTTTGGGAAGGCGTTGGGCGCAATTGGCCCCAAGGGCGATCTCACCATCGCCAACAAGGTCATTGCTCCCGATGGCGTTGTTCGCGACACTGTCCTCGCTGGAGGGACATTCCCCGGACCACTCATCAAAGCCAATAAGGTACGACCGGCCTGTGATTGTTGCACTTCACCTCTGGAGCTGACGACTCCCATCACGATAGGGCGACCGTTTTCAGATCAATGTCGTTGACAAGCTGACGAACCAGACGATGTTGACTCCAACGAGCGTTGTACGTCCTCGCATCGCATCGCACTGAAACGTATTGACCGGTGTTGGTGTCTCCAAGCATTGGCATGGGCTGCACCAGCATACCACCAACTGGGCAGACGGCCCGGCGTTCGTCACTCAGTGTCCGATCACTACGGGCAACTCTTTCCTATACGATTTCAGTGCTCCGGATCAAGCTGGTAGGTGTATGTGCGCTAGTGCTTGACTGTGGTCCAACCGCCGGGTGTCAGGTACTTTCTGGTATCACAGCCACATCAACACCCAGTACTGCGATGGTCTTCGCGGGCCGCTGGTCATATATGACCCGCACGACCCCTATGCGCATCTTTATGACGTCGATAACGGTTAGTGCATTATCATCCGGGTGCCCATGCTACTTGTACTGAATCAAGGGCATCAGAAAACACGATTATCACCCTCAGCGACTGGTACCATCTTGCTGCAGTCAATGTCCCCATTCCGGCGTACGTTACTCAACTCGTTCTTTCATCTGTCGGACAGAATGCCTCACGTCGATTTAGTATGTCGGACAGCACGCTGATCAATGGGAAGGGTCGATACTTCCAGAACCCGACGGCTGAACTCGCTGTCATCAATGTGCAGCAGGGGAAGCGGTATGAGACCCCTCGCTTGCTCGATAATACGGAGCACCTAACTGATAGTATCCCCGAAGATACCGGTTCCGGCTGATCAGCCTGTCTTGTGATCCCAACTACAACTTCACTATCGACGGTCACCAGATGACTATCATTGAGGCCGACGGGGAGGCCACCCAGCCAGTGACTGTAGACAAGATCCAGATCTTTGCTGCGCAGAGATACTCCTTTGTGGTGAGTGCTCGTGTTGTAGCATAGATAGCGACTTCAACCGAATGTTGTACTCGCTCCTAGCTCGTTGCAAACCAAACAGTTGGGAATTACTGGATTCACGCAAACCCCAACAATGTCGTCGCTCAAGGGTTCGCCAATGGTATCAACTCGGCGATTTTGCGCTACCAGGGCGCACCGGTTGCAGAGCCTACGACGAACACGACTATCAACCTCCCACTCAACGAAACTGATCTTCACCCTCTGATCAACCCGGCTGCTGTGAGTTCTAACTATCGGGCCCCAGCTGCTCATTTCTGACCTCATTATAGCCTGGTCTCCCGCGCCCAGGCGGTGTAGACATCGCTCTAGATTTGAATCTCAGCTTCGTACGTCGTCCCTAGTCGGCTGGTTGCTCGTATCTCACGTAATCCTTGCAGAACAACGCCACGACCCAATTCGCGATCAATGGTGTTCCTTACGTTATGCCATCCATCCCTGTTCTCCTGCAGATATTGAGCGGGAATCAGTCGGCTCAGTCGCTTCTCCCCCAGGGAAGTGTGTACGGCCTTCCTCTCGGCGCCACAGTTGAGGTCTCCATTCCGGCGGGCAACGTCGTTGGCGGACCGCACCCGTTCCATCTCCACGGGGTTCGTTCTTCCGCCGGCGCCGCAATGCGGTTATCTGACTTGCCTTTATTGTTCGCAGCATTCCTTCTACGTGGTGCGCAGTGCCGGAAGCAGTGTGTACAACTACGCGAACCCCGTCAGGCGAGATACTGTTAGCATCGGACAAGCTGGGGACAACGTCACCATCCGTTTCGTAGTGAGTTTTGGCGGTCCTGGCGCAGTAATCGTCATAGCGGCTGACTTGGCATGTATAGACCGACAACTCGGGACCGTGGTTCCTCCACTGCCACATCGACTTCCACCTTCTTGAAGGACTTGCCATCGTCTTTGCCGAGGGCGCGCAGCGCACCGCCGACGCCAACCCGGTCCCTGGTGAGTCTTAAAGCTGCCTTGGGTCCATTCAGAGTTATAGTTAACTCGCGGTCGTGCTTCCAGCCGCTTGGAAGAACCTGTGCCCTACCTACCAGGCGTCCCTGCAAGGATAGATGTATCGCTCCTTCTTTACTTCTTCGACTACTTGTCGCATTCGTTACTGTTGCTGGGACGATTGACTTCGTTGTCCATACTATTCTACTTCCATTGTGTTTGTGGACTTGGCTTCTCCCCAACACAGAACTGATACTTATTTGCATGTCCGTGTATCTTGTTCTTATCATATATATGTATACATTAATCGTGCGCTCAAGCGACATTTGGTCAAATTGGTGAGTGACAGTACTGTGTCGAGCATCTCAGTCGGATTAAATCTCATGTAGGGCGAATGTTCAAACGTTCATGTGATGCATGCGAATTACTGAGAATAGAGTTGGGTGAGCTGCGCAGCCTGCGCTATCGACTTCACGACGTGCGGCTATATAGGTGCTGACGAAGCTGAGACATGGCAGCTTGTGGTAGCGTATGAATCATACAGAGAATTATTTGCGTGGCCCTGTGTTCCTCACGCACCCCAATGCCGCTCACCATTACTTCCTATACGTCAATCGCCCACCTTCCAACCAAGCAGACTAATGAATGTAAATGCTTTGTTCATCTGAATCCTAACGAGCTATAACCTATACACGCTCGACTGCGACAGTCTCCACGGAGCAAGGTGGTGTATGATCATCGCCACCACACATCTGCACGACGTCAACGATTGTAAGCCCATCTGCTCATGCATACATCAGCCTATAGTACTCATGTTTCCCCTTTCTCACTCAAAAGGCACAGTCGTCGCTCTTACGGACGGGTATCACGTCTCTGGGTTGCTCCCCTCATCGGTTGAAGCGGGAAGTCGTAGGATCCTCAGGCTCAACGACGACAATAGAACTTCAACGCGGTATCTCAATCATTGGAGAGAGGACGGTCCTAGAATGACCCAATTACCGAGGTTTTCATTATCGACGCGCAGCATAGATATCACCACGATGGTCCGGATGCTGCACTCCTCTTCGGAGATGATCAGTGCTGCTCCCGAGCTACCGTCTCCGGCTCCTGAAGATCGGGAGTGGTCCTCCCTCCACGTTCTTCACGAATGGACTCTCGTGGTACTCGCCCATGGTTTGTCTCTTGACCTTCATACTCATTGAATCAGGAGTTACGTGTAAATCCCGCCCGAGCTTGGAGCGATCCGACGATTTGGAAACTGTCGGACTGCGCAAACACTTCACGTCAGCATAGTTGCAAGAGCATGCAGTAGGCTCTCTTCAAGACCAACCTCTATCCGTTGACTCACGCCACTACTGTAGGTTTGATTGCTCTAGACAGCATATCCTCACGTTTCGTGCGGCTAGGACTAGCCGGGTCAACACAACACAGGCAATGTGAACATCACTCCAAACCTGGACTTGACCATTGCAAGTAATGTGCGTCCAAGCATCTGCCACATTTAACGCAACGCAATGGGGTCATCAACAGCTCATCAACAGCGCTCCATCACATTCGGGGCCACTCCCAGTCTGCATAGTCACTCCTGCCGCCGGGAGGTAATTTTACACATTGCCGCCCAATTCAACCGTTGAGCTGTTCTTGGAAAGCGTCGATGAAAACCCTCATGCGTTTACTCTATCCAGTGTTGGCCACTGATCGATTGCGGATGAAAGCCCTCATGCGTTTACTTTATCCGGTGTTGGCCACTGATCGATTGCGGCACGCGCCCTCAGTTCATAGGCTATGGGAACCGTATGAGGGCTAACTGACTAGCGTCACTACTGTCATTCGCTTCGTGGTACGTTGTCACCCCTATGAAGCCTTGTGCGATTTGCCAATCGTCGCTCCTTGCAGACTGACATTCCGGGCCTATGGATCCTTCATTGTTATATCGAGTCCCATCTAAGATCTAAGGGCGGTAAAAGCCATTGCGAGTGCTGGGGCATGCAGGATACCGCCGCCGCCGATGCAGTATGTTCAGTCATTGATATGGATTTGATCGTGAGATCGACTTCTTGTTCGTTCTACAGCGCAGCTAAAGGAGTTACGTCCGACCTATTACAGCCAGTGTCACTAACCGGGTGCAGGTTGCTCAGGTCTCGGACCCGGACTTCATCCGGTACTTGTTACTCCAAAGAGGTCGCATCTGGAACATGTATAATGCATTTGCTGCCTTCCCTTCCTCTCAGCTGATTCTTGAAGCAATAAACATGAGATTGAGGGTGAGATAGTCTTTCGATGCACTCGAAAGTCCGGTGGGTCAGCGTCTTGTGATTCTCGCGTCGTAGTGTTGAGCTGTTGCATTCCTGAGTCTTGTCTATCGTTGCGGTCAGTCTCCTCTTGCTTGCGATGTGCTCTGGGTAAGGTCAGACTAGTCCGACGTAATATGATAGGGCGTTGTGAACGTGTCCATGATGGCTACATCAGAGCAGAGACACCACATCAATGAGATAACGACTGAGGTAGAACGATAGCTGAAAAGAGCGATCTTGGCGGCGAGATATTACACACGACACAAAGTTCCCTTTGGGGCGACTCGCGAGAAACTTGCGCTTATAGTCTAAGTCTTGCGTCCGGGATTCTGCTTTGGTCTCGGAGGAGAGTGGAGGCGTTTCGACCGCCTCCGCGCCAAATTCAGCCCTCGCTGCTCCTCCCCAGCATCGCCTGGGGATGGGAGAGCAGATGTCTGTATACGCGGTTTCTTAGCAGCAGGTGGCTTGGGCGAAGACTGCGAGAATTTACGCCCTCCCCGCCGCGGACTGCGTCCGTCGTCTACTCCATGCGGCGCAGCCTCGGCATTGGTAGTGGTCGTATGTTCACCAGCATCGCACACGCTCGGTGGTGACGAGGGTTCAGGACTGAGATCAACCGCTTTACGTTTGCTAACTCGAGACGGCGCTGCTCTTCTGGATTGCGCATCGTCCGTGGCCACCACATAGGCCAAGGGCCTAGGCGTCTCGGCTCCCTCCGCGCGATCCTCATCCTCCGCACTGGCGCGTATCTCCTGCGATGAGGGTGGAAGCTCGATGCCGATGTCGTACGCCTGTCGAATAACGCCCGCACGGCGCTGCAGGCGCGCTGGTTGACTGTGCAATGCACCAGAGCGTCCCAAAGATCGTCTGGGAGTGTCGTCGATGATGGCAACCGAGGGGGTCATGCTCCGGTCGTCGCCACCTTGTTCGTAGGCTTCCTCCATGACGATGCTGGCGGTGTCAAGTGCCATGGGGTCGGATACGAACGAGCGCATTGACGCGTCGGGCATGAGGGATAGAGGTAGTTGCGAGGGTGGGGTGACAAGAATCTGCTGTGAGGGCTCTAGTGATCCTTGACTTCCGCCTGTGCGATGGAGGCGCGCTTGTTCGGTGAGCCAGGGGTGGTTACGCGCGTCGGTCAGAGTCATGCGCTGCTTTGGGTCCTCCTGCAATAAATAGCGGATGAAATTTTCACCTGTAATGCGTTGCGGAACAACTAAGCGAACATTGAGGGGAGATGAGGAGATCTACGGGTGCTTACACTGTTCGCTGACATTCTTGTCTTGGAGAATTGACCATTCCACTTTACGACTGGTTACTCGTCGCGCAACACCCGTTGTTTCCGGCTCTTCGCAGAAGGGCGTGCACATGGTGATCCTGCAAGCGCGTTCAGATGGAACGGCATATACATGAACGCAAGGTGCCCACATAGAGTAGACGATAACGCCAACGCTCCAGCTGTCAACAACGTGATCATAGCCATCGCCACCTTCCACAATCTCAGGCGCAAGGTACGCAGGAGTGCCGCAGAAGGTCTAGGGAGAAATGATTGTAGTTAAAGGGTAGGCAGTAGCAAAGTGCTGACACTCACATGGAGGACTGTCAGGGTATCGACGACCTTGGCTAGACCGAAGTCTGCAATCTTGACCATCGGTGGATTATCGTCGGTCAGGAGAATATTCTCGGGCTTCAGATCGCGATGTGCAATACCCAAGCTATGCACGTACTGAAGATGCCTCAGACTGACCGGAATGAGATCGGCACCGGGATAACACGTACCGCAAGTGCGTCGCAAATCTGATATGTGAGGTACTGTGCAATCGCCTCTGCTATGATCGACATGAGAGAACGAAAATCTCGCGTGAGAAATGGTCTCACTAAGGCCGCCGTGATTCTCTAAGTATCCCAAAAGGTCACCACCTCTGATCCACTCCAGAACGATGCCTATTGCAGCATGCACTTTAAGCGATGATCCTCAAACAAATAGAGAAGAGCAGCATACTTATTCCCTGTGTCTCGTAAAAGACCTCTTTGAACTGGCAGATATTCCGATGCTCAAGGCGCTGCATGATTTGAATCTCCCGCCTGAGAGCACTAGGGATGGTCTCCGGAGATACAACATTCGTAGTCGAGTCCATCATACCCTTACGCAGCTTGCTCGCAGGTATAATCTTCACCGCGTACCAAGTACCCTCTTCCTTGTGCAGGGCTTTCATCACAGTCCCGAAGGAGCCGCGCCCCAACACGTGTTGTAGATCATAGGTCTTGTCTAGGCCGAGAGTAGGTGCATGGGAAGCTTTATGGCGAAATATGAACCCTACAATCAAATTCAGCTCAGCGACGCGTGGATCGACGGATGGCTTACGATAATCGTCAAGCGCCTTATTGGGCTGGTGCGCGACATACGTACCGAACCCGATCTCACACCCGTCGGTCAAGATCTTCCACTTTCCCTGACTACCAGCTGCAAGGCGATGTCCGTCAACCTGGTGTGGCATAAACATGAGATTGCTCATGTGCGCAGTGCAATAAGATTAGCAATAGCAGAGCCCCTCACTTACAAAGGTTCCGTTTGTGGACGTATCTGTCAGTATGACTGCGGACTTGGCCGACTCGTCACCGTCCCACTTGATGGTGCAGTGATTGGTGCCTGTCAAATACAAAGGGGTTCATAACGGGTCATAAATGTCTCCAGAATGTTTCCTGACTGACTTATCAGCATGCACTTCGGGAACTGAATGTCGTTGCTAGAGCCTCGACCTATGGTATACTCGAGCTTGCTCTTGTGAAAGTTGATGCGAGAAACATTGACATTGTTGGGATTGCAAGGTATGAGCACCCCCCAGACGTCTGATTCATCGGCATCGTCGTATTGCGAAGCAAGCTGTGTCGCAGGCTGGGTAGGTTGAGTGACAGCGCCGTCCGCCATTGCGAGTGGCGTGTTGGCGTTTGGGAAGAGTGAGATGGAGCAGTCTCTCGAGTACTGCAATGCAAGTATGCAAGTGAAGGATGGCCTAGTGGCTCATAAGGGAACAAGAGCAAGATAAGCGACGGCCGAAGCGGTGTCGTGCTAAGTTATTCGGCAACGACGGGTGGCCTGGTCAAAGACAAAGACCCTTGTCCTAGGGTAGCAATGGTATGTCATTGGATACGCAGAGGCTGTGAATCGTTAACAAACTCATTAATTACTGGGCGTTGACGGTTAAGAAAGGCTGTGAATCGTTAACTAACTCATTAAGTACTGGGCGTTGACGGTTAAGAAAACGAAGCTACATAATTTGAAGTTGATTCCGGAAGTTCGGCGAGATTCATTGAGGTCCTTTCTTTCTTTGAGCGGAGATTGTCGGAGTGTCGGAGAGTGAGACCCTCGTTTGGGTTCTTGCACCGAGATGCAATCTATGCCAACACATAGATACTAGTAGCCCCTGGATAGCCCCTCGACTTTCCACCTGCTCATATACCTATTTCCGTTGCAATCAGCATCCTACCTCACCCAGTCCTACTGGGATTGTCCGAGATTTGCAACAGGCTAAGCCCCTAAGGCATCCGTCTGGGCACCGCCACAACACGAGGGCATAGCCACTCCCGCTGGCATCACCTTGAGAATAGGATTTGCAACAGGCTAAGCCGCTAAGGCATCCGTCTGGGCACAGCCACAACGCGAGGGCATAGCCACTCTCGCTGGCATCACCTTGAGAATATGTATTATTTTTCTCTAGAAGTTCCAATACCCCACGACGAAGACTATATGGCTAGCGCTGACCGACATTAATGTCATCAGACAGTCAGCACTACATGCGCTGCGGAGGACGATCCGCGCGTCAACCTTCCCCTGGCCTGCCATCCCCAAGCCGTTGGGGTACCCGACACGTCTGCAGCACATTTGCCTCGCGCGAGCCCAAGTAGCGCACAGCAGTTGCAACGGCAAACGACATTGTCATTTCTATACGTACATTTCCAACAAAGTATACTATACAAATACGACACTGTGAAGATAATAACAAGACAATTCATCATGCACCCGGCGCCGCGCTGTTGACGACTTGAGAGTAAGTTCACTCGCCTGGATTAAAGGTCAGGAACGTAAACAAACTCCTTCAAGGTGCTCTAGCGTCGGGGACGGCAGACTATCTGGACTCCCGCGCCAACGTACCATGTGGATAGCGCTCAACGCAACATGAACCGTGTACCGACTTCTTCCCAGTCCGTTGATGAGCCTCGCACGGCTCTGCGTGCGTACACGACCACTTCGCAGCTCCCGTGCTTAGCCTGGCACGACTTGTCCACCACGTCAGTCTCGACACCCGCAGCGTTAGACCCGAAAACCCGCGGCGCGCGACTCAGGGACGAGCAAGACAAGGCCCGCAATCCCAGCAAGTCGGATGCGAGCACTTTCGATGGGCGCAATCTCACGGCCGCTCGCTATTGTACAGGCCGCCGCTGCTTAGCCATTCCCCAAGCCTCCCTTTTTACTCTTGAGCTTGTGCTTTTACTTATAATATCCCCTACTCACTAGATACTATTGCACATGTTGCTAAGCATATGATATCGGACGTAGAAGTAGTTTTATTCTCTTTCTTGATGAGTACGGCTAACCGCACCGAGACGCTAGATAATGGGCTCGAATTAGGCGCTTGAGGGGACCCGACTCTCCTTCATACGCCGTGCTCCGTCGTGCGTAACACCTTCACCATAGCCAGCGGCAAATTATCTGGGTCTATAGTTTCACACTAGCAGTATAAAGACGCGTAGTGACAGTTCCAATGGACCGCTTTTTTTTTCCTCCTCATCCGAGCGCAATAACGTACTTTTTGACACAGGTCTTTCGACTCTCGACTCTTCTCTCTCTCTCTCTCTCTCTCTCTCTCTCTCTCTCTCTCTCTCTCTCTCTCTCTCTCTCTCTCTCTCTCTCTCTCTCTCTCTCTCTCTCTCTCTCTCTCTCTCAGCCCCCCTTGAGGACGGCTCTCGCACCTTCGGCCTCGCTCAGAAAGAGTAAAGGTCTATCACCGCCACTCAATGACCTAGACTCAGTCCGGTAGTCTCGTAACCAGACTTATATGACCGGAGAACATTTTTGCGGTGCAACAAAGAAATGCAGAGGCCTGGTCCTGTACGTTCGATGGAAGGCATACCGCCTTGGGTATTCCCAGACACTAACATAAACCCTTTGCTGAATAATTATACCGGGATAACGGCTGCTTGTATCATGACGTGTTCACTCAGCTGAATACACCTATCAACGTCTACTCTATAGGTATGCACATCGCTTGACTACCGTAAAGCTTATCAGACTACCGTCGCACACGAATCTTGGGTCAGGTTCCGTCCAGAAGAATTCGACCAGAGCCCTGACAACTCAACACACCACCCAAGTCACCATTTGTAGAGCAGTGCACAGACTAAGTACGCAGTGAGCGAAGAACATCCCAATGTTGTGCGCCTATGGGGATTCCTCCTCCCCTTGATACGATCACCAGACGTTATGGTCAGTTCACATTTGATTGTGCGTTCTGTCGTAGTCTCTCCTATCGTCCCACAAATATTTATTCCGCGGGTTGTTGCTCAACACCACGGTGAGATCAGGATGTTCTAGAAGGGAAGATTGACTGAGGCACGTGCGATATCTATCACTTAGTACCAGTAAGTTACTATGGATCCTTTGCAATGCACTCAATTGCTTGGGATCTCTTTCGCCAGTAAGTTACTATCGATCCTTTGCAACGCATTCAATTGCTTGGGATCTCTTTCTCGCACCGTACTAGTAGGCTTCACCCGTTAGAAGCACGAGATATGGCTGAAACGAACGCTAACATGCACTGGAGGTGCTCTGATTTACTGCCAGTGCCAGTGTTCTGCTTCGCACAGTTGAGATCCCATTTTGTATGACTTGCCAGGTAGTTCCATCGCCCTCAATGCGCGTCTGCCTCCTTCGCGCTAACTCCCTCCAGTTGAATTAAAAATCTCGTCACCCACCTTATTCGTTCCCTCTTTTGTCATGGTCTCAATTAGCAAGACCATCTGGTCATGGGTACAAGAGACGGATGCTCTCAAACCGATGCATACATGTACCTATGTATGCCAACTACAACTGGGCGAGTTCCATCAACTATCCCTTCTGGGGCTGCTTCTAGCACTTATTCAAGTCTATCAATCCAACAAAATGATGAATAGGCGATTCTAAAAAAAACCACTGAGCGCCTTCCCACCGAACGACGGTGTAGTATGGAGTGTGCCTAACTCGGAGTTCGGCAAGTGCGTTTCCTCTGAGCTGACGTGGACACATTCAAACTAGACGTGGTCGGTCGATATTGGCGTGGATAGATAGGGACGATGTGCTTGAAGTACGGGATGTTGGCGGAATGGGAGGGGGGCTGTTGGGTTACTAAATCCGGGTGGCGTCGACCTTTGTATCCGCTGAGTCATCCTTAACTTCACCTCCACTAACCACAGATATGCGATGTGGCGTATTCAGAATGCGATACTTTCCGCGACAGCTCTTGAGAGCATGGACCAACGGGTTCTTTGCTGGTAGAGTCGGGTTCATACATGGTGCTCAAAAAAACCTTATACCTTGACTCGCAGTCTCTGCTCAGGAACATCATTGCAATACATCACTGTCTTGCACGACATTGTGTGTAATACAAGACGAGGTCTGAGTTCATATACGCAGTTATCCGATAGCAGAAGATCCGTACGCTTGACCACGGTCGACTAGAGTTCAAGAAACCTAGACGGCACCCCGCTGTTGTAATCCAGTCAGAATTCCCACTACAGCCTTATCCTTCCAGTATGAGACGGTGCGATATTCATGGGACCAACAAACACAAGAGCGCTCATCATCAGCTTTTTCAGAACTGGAGGGAAACACAAACGCACCCGGGAACGACGGGGCGGAATAACATACAAAGTCATTTGATCAGAGACTAGGCGACACAAGTATAGCAAGAATGATGAGAAAGTCAGACATCCATGCAGCAACGGGTTCCTGGCGAGATCTCGCCTTCGGGGTTCCGTACTGCACCAGCATGTGAGTATAAAGAACCCCAGGCCCGTGCAGGTCAGCTAACAGATCATCGTCTACATACCTCCGCCACAATTTCTGTGCCATCACATCAATCTCTTCCACCCACATAACACGCCACCACCCATCGCTGCACCTCTACCTCATGGACGCGTTCTTCAGTATCACCGTTCCAGTTCCTGCTGAGGACCCCTCAGCGCTCGGAGGCGAGGAAATCTTTGTCAACCAAGAGACAGGCGGGGGCAACTCCAGTCATTCCAGTTGCATCATCAGCTGAAGGGTCGTCCCAATCGTTCTACAGCGGTATCAGTGAGTTGCAATCGTTGTCGCCCACTTGGCAATTGCTGATCATGACACTCCATAGCTGCAACTTCCCGTGTTCGCTCCTCATGTGGGAATGCGTTTGCGTTAGCGCTGCTGTTGTGCCTTGTCAGCCAAGGACCCCGGTTACTATGATCTCGTACCCTGCGTATGCTGCTGCTTTGTTTACGTTCTCGATGCAATTCTTCATTGTCATTGGTGTTTGATTCTCGTACTTCCTCATTGTATCAGTAGTTGCGATTCTTCCTCATCGTTGGTTTTTGCTTCTCGTAGTCCGACTTGATATGCGCTTAGTTCATCAGATTTCTTGGAAGCTGGAGGTTATATACAATTTTGACATTGACACTGTCTGTCAGTATGAAGATGAGCAGCCTACGGAACATGTCAGCGTTGACCACTTGGTCGGAACGGAACGGTTGAAGCCTCACGTGTCCGTCAAACAAGACCATTTCCCCATCTACCAACCAGTTTGTGATTTAGAACAGCACCAACGCTGCTATGTCCCGGTTTGTCCCCGCACGCTGCTCACCGGGCTCAACAGGATAACGGCAAGGACCTCGAGGTCGAACTTCACGCCTTGCCGCAGGCGGGGCTACCCAAGCGTGTCTTCTATTCCTAGAAAACTCATCTCAGTGATGAACACGTCTAGAGCGATCCCGTTCACTCTCTGGCCGAGCGGAAGTCGTTCGTGGACGAGCGACGCCGTCGCGTGCCTGAGCGCCGGCTTGAAGAAAATGTACAGAAAGGAAGCCGGC
>KN050011.1:9581-72494 GCA_000743315.1 Lignosus rhinocerotis TM02
GCCCCCGGGCGCCATGCCGCCCGCGCACATCCGCACGAAATCGCAGACGGCGATCATCGAGAACGCCCCGGCGTACATCCCCCAAGCCGCAGCGGGTGTCATGAGCGGCACGTCGGAGCAGCAGGCCCGGGTGGAGTACGTGCAGGAGGAGCCCGCGACGCAGCCGAAGAAGAAGCACTGGTACAACAGGCGCAAGAATCGCCGGATGAGCGAGAGCGACGCGGCGCTGAGCCCGCCGCCCAGTCAGGATGCGGGCCGCTCGTTTGTCGTCATGCGCAAACCGCGCCCGGGGTTCTCGAACGCGTCTGAAGGTACTTCTTCCTCTGCGCCGCCTCTGGAAGGCGTGGACGAGCAAGGAAGGCGCTCGTTCACGGTCTTGCGAGGCCCGGCGCATTCGGATCCTCAAGCACCGAGGCAGTAGTCGTATTCGCTCCGCTTTCGCAGCTGCTCTTCTTGCTCCGTGCGCTTTGTTGTCAGCCGTTACCTTCACGATACATCGATCTATTTTGCAACTTTTTTGGCATGGGACAATAGCATTAGTTCGCACTGTACACCTGGGACATACAGCCTAACCTATACATCGTTTGCTCTCTCTTCCAACCTGATAGCTTGCATAGCGTCCGTCCATGTACTCATACTCCGTCATCTCGATAGTCAACAATGTCACTCCTCGTCCTCCGCAAACCAGCCCTCGTCGTCTGCGCTCGCGTCCCCGAGCCAGATCACTCGCCAGTCCTCCGTGCCTTTCTGCACCCAGCCGTAAATACCCTCCTTTCGCGAGCGTCTCGCTTCCCCGTCTTCTTCCTCCAGCGTTGACGATGCACAGCTGTCGAAGCTTGAGGTGGAGTACGAGCGAGAGAGGCCCGGGTAGAAAGGTCGGTCCCAGTGTCCCCCAACCATGAGCAGCCCAACCGCCCCACCGACGTCGGCCTGTGCCCGCACAGGGTCCTGGGCTCGGCTCTTTCCTTTACGCTCGGAGAGCTGCGACAGCGGGACCTCCTGCACCTCGACGCCATCCTCGCCCATGGCGACGATCTGCAGAAACGGCGGCTCATCCAGTACATCCGAGAAGCACGTCCGCACCGCGACGCTTGACGGGGTGGACGACCAGTACAAGATCCGATAGGGGGGCACTGCGGACACCTTGGCGGGGAGCGGATGTGGGATGATGTGCGACTGCCTCCCGCGCGTGAGGAGGTACATCTGCGTGAACGTCGAGCGGCCGGAGGGCCCGGGGACGTCGAACTTGACGGGACGTGCCCAGGGCCCCTTCTCCTTGCTGAACCCGCGGCCGTCCCAGGAGGCGCGGGAGCGACGGGAGGAGAGCGAGCTTATGCTCGAGCTGCTCATGAGCATGTTCTGCTGCGCGCTCCAGTTGTCCTCGTAGAGCTCGACTTCGCCGACGGCCGAGTCTGCGACGCGGATCGTGCCCGCTTTCTTCTCGAAGACGACGAAGAGCGAGAGATGGTTCGGGTAGTTTCGCGAGTTCGCGCCGAAGGAGGACACGCGCATGTGCCGGGGGGAGCTGCTGTCGAGCGTCGCCGATCGCGGGAAGACGTCCGAGGGGCTGCGGGACATGTTGTCTTGGACGGACTGGTGGATGAACGTGATGCTTCGCGCGGGTGTCGGCGTGTAGAATTCCTGTGCGAGGAGACCGTCCGGATCGTGAGCACGCACGAACCTGGAGATGTGACATCTGGTCAACGAGACGGTGATATCTCACCTTCGTGAAGCGGAAGGCACGCTCTCCCTTTGGAGCCTCGTATAGGAGGATGGCGGACTTGATCGCGACAGCGAGCAGCACACCGCCCGGACCCCGCTGACCCTCGTTCCGCCAGACGTCATAGAGCAGCACGGAATTATTCTGCAGTCGCGATCCGTGGGACGCAAGCGATGTGTAATTTGTAGCCCATCGCAACGGCAGCTCGTTGACCATATCCCAGTCCGAGTCTGCCGAGTCTGTGCGCTGTGGTGTGGAAGCCCTTTGCCTACCTGGTGAGGTCCAGTTGTCCGTGAGAGACGAATATGAGGTTTGCGGTTCTGGATGTCGTGTAGACGGTGACTGCGGCTGAGCAATCGCGCCGTCAAGCACAAGGTTCTTCAGGCCCTTGGTAATCGAGCTCGGAGGTCGATGATGTTTCTTTCCGCTAGAACCCTTCGCAGGTGATACACAACTTAAATTCAAGGGTCGTGCATTCTGTGAGTTTCGCGCGAACCAATCAGAGAAAGCGGTCCTAGCAGTTGATGTCATCCAACCTTCTGTGTAGTGGCCCACTTGGCTAAGCTGACTAGACTAGCGAGGTTGTACATGCGTAATGTCCTTGGACTTTCTGGGTCCTTGGAAGACTCTCCTTCGGAGCTCACCAGTGCAAGGACCACACCTTGGGGAGTGCCCTCTCCTGTGCTCTCGGATTCCAATACTGTCATCTGGTGCACACTAAAAGATACAACTCAAGCCAATGGGAATGCGATCCAGACACACACTCACCCTTCGCCCTCCCAAATCAGCTTGGCCTCTGCGTCCGCTGGCCCCTTCTCAATCTCCCCGTCATCGAGCCCCTTGTTTGGGAACATGTTGAGCGCAGACAACCCGTTGTCATGCCCAATCAATAGCAAGTGATGGTTGCTGAGTGGAAGCAGACATCGTATTGGGTAGGTGGTGTGTGGCAGGAAACGGGAACCAAAGTGGTAGAGTCTCAGATGTGATGGTAAGATGGGATCAGGAATAAGTGAGGCTGGTGGTGGAGGATACTTCGCGTGCGTGAGTGGAGATACGGGCATTGTTGTGGCGAAGGAAGTGTGCAAATGGAGCTGAGGGTGTAGGGATGACCCAAATGTGAAGGACGATGGTGCCGTCGAATACATCGATGTCGGGTGGGAGGATGACGCATGCCCCGAAGTATTCGTCGAGTACGTAGATGGAGCATAGACGGAGGATGTTGGAGGGAAAGAGACTGGTGGATGGGATTGGTGTGCAGATGCAGGTTGTTGTGGAGGTTGAGGAAGCTCTTGGTCGAGCTTTGTGAAGGTGCAATCATTACGGTTGTGTAGCTACCCATGAAGTAAAGGCGGGACTCACACCTTCTCCCCATCCTCGCTGCCGTCGCCGCTCTAAATCGGCTGGTGTAAGGTCATTATATCGTTCTGCAGCTCTGCGGGGGCATGAGCCGGGTGGTAACCATATTGGGACGCCATAGCGTACCTCTTCTCGATCCATTCTCTCCATCGGCCGAATCTACGAGCGGCCTACTCAGGATATGGCTACTACGAAGCAGTGATACATGATATAACGCACCTAGAATTAGGACCATGTTGTGCAGCAAGGTCATCGTAGGTAGGGAGAGCGTCTCCACCCGATTGGTCCTGCTCGGGTAAGGATGGTACACGGAAGGAATCGTCAGACATGGTGGTCAAAATGGCTCGGACGGGATAAGCTCAGGTAGATGGTGGTTGAGATCGTCAGACATGGTGGTCAAGGTGGCTCGGACGGGAGGAGCTCAGGTAGATGGTGGTTGAGAGTTGCACTGCTGCAGGCACATCCGTATAGCGTGTGGCCGAAAAAGGCTGAGGTTTGAGATATGGTATACCGTGGGCGGGTGGCGGTACTTGACCCGTTCATTGCCCCTTCAAGTTGCTTTACCGCTCGTAGTGCACTCCATTCTCTCAGCTGCAGTGCTCAGTCAGTGGATATGCACCTACGAATGGGATCACCACCCATACAATGCTACATAAGCCGAACTATAATCTCACTCGACTGTGGCGGCCTTTATTTATGAGTGACCCTATCCCAAGTAATGGCGTCAGGAGCCTTGAAGCCTTGAGGTCTTACAATACCGTGAGCCAAGACTCAAGTTGCGCCTAGGGAGCCGATGCCAGTGCCCAGAAAGGTGAACAGCTTTGAATTGGACTTGACTCAAGAATCTGTAGCCAAAGTTATATATACACATTGACAGATGGGGGATACTGTCGTTCGCAAGCACAAGTTTACTTCAAGTTCGTGATGCAAGGTAAGTAATCAGTAATCTGAGATCCTTATGTGACATACTCGTGACTGTGACAACTTTTTGGACCCAACTTCAGACATCGGAGTACCTGAGAACACTCTTGACCTGGGCTTGCTGTAAACCTCTCAGTATCCCTACCTCTCAGAGAGCATTGCTTTGACCGCGTTGCTTTGGTTTGCTTGCAACTTTCGCGATGGCGAAAGGCTCCCAGCACTACCTCTCAGAGAGCATTTTGACCGCGTTGCTTTGGTCTGCTTGCAACTTTTGCGATGGCGAAAGGCTCCCAGCTCAAGCAACTCAAGACCGCGCTGCATTCAGCGGGGTTAACCCAGCAACCTCAGGCAGGCAAGAAGCGCAAGCGGGCCGCACCAACTGAACGCGACAAAGAGAAGAAGGCTGCGCGGCTGAAGGAAATACAACACAAGCTAAATCCGTTCGATGTAAAGGTCACGAAGCTTAAACATGATGTGGGGGGGAGGAAGATTATCGGGACGACTGGACGCCCCGCACAGAGTAAACAGGCTGGGATTGAACAAGTACGTGTTTGTGAGTTGCAATTCAGTTGCGTTGGCTGAGTGATGCATGCATATTGTGCTTGTACGTAACCTTTAGAGAAAGAAAACGCTGCTGAAGGAGTTTGAGGAGAAAGATCGTTCGGGAGGAATTGTCGACCGTCGCTTTGGTGAAAGCGACCCCACCATGACACCCGAGGAACGCATGCTTGAGCGTTTCACGCGGGAGCGACAACGTACATCGAAGGGCGTTGCGTTCAACCTTGAGGATGAAGATGAATTGACTCACTATGGCCAAAGTCTATCGAAACTTGATGACTTTGACAATGTTGGGTTAGGCTTGGAAGACGATGATGAGGAAGGAGGTGAGTATTCCAGTGACTTCCCTTTCGTTTTTCAACAAGACTCATCTGCATACAGCTCAATTGGACAAGCGGACAGTTGAGAAGTCACATTTCGGGGGTTTCGGCGATGATGAGGATGAGGACGAAGACGATGGGGACGAGGTACGGAGATTCATCTGAGTATACTTGACATGCTAATGGGTATCCTAGCCTGCGAGAAAGAAGTCCAAGGCAGAAGTGATGGCGGAAGTTATCGCAAAGAGCAAAGAGCACAAGGTTCAAAATCTGGCTAGTTCCCCCCATCGTGCGCGCTCATGCTTTGTATCCAGTTTCTGCGACAAACACAACAAGAAGAGGATGAAACCCTCCGTCATGAGCTGGACAACGAGCTTGACTCAATACGTTCTCTACTCTTTGCAGCTCCACCCGTGAGCGATGCCGGCGGGCCTTCCACAGACAATTCAGCGCCAGCACCAGTCCCTGCGGTACTACCTCCGGAGGATGACGACAAAGAATATGACCGGTACGTGCGCGAGCTTGCACTCGATCGAAGAGCAAAGCCGAAGGACAGAACCAAGACGGAGGAGGAGCTTGCTTTGGCGGAAAAGGAGGCGCTGGAGAAGGCAGAGAGGCGACGATTGCGGCGGATGAGGGGCGAGGACAGCGACAGCGAAGATGAACGAAGGCGGAAGCGGAAGCAGGCTAGGCCTCTTGGGGGAGACGACCTTGAGGATGATTTCTATGAGGAGGGAAGTCTCGGCGGACTGGGCCACGGACTGGGTGAAGATGCTACCGTGGTTTCAGACGAGAGTGGCAGTGATGAGGATGAAGATGAAGTGGGAGAGGACGAGAGTGATGAGGATGAGGATGAGGATGGATCATGTGACGAAGAGGATGAAGCAAGGTCTATCGCTCACGCTTTTGAGAGCGCGTCGGGGGATTCTGGTGAAGAAGATGGTGAGGAAGGAGAGTCCGAGGCACTAGTAGGGACGAGCCGGCAACGACGCGGAAAGTCTTCCTCATCTGCGAAAGAGCTTCCCTATACCTTCCCTTGTCCCACCACGCACGACGAGTTCCTCGAGATTGTTGATGATGTTGATGACAAGGACATCCCGACTGTCGTCAAGCGCATTCGTACTCTCCACCACCCTAGCTTGGCCGAGGACAATAAATTCAAACTGCAGGTACGTCTTGCCGCAATGCTTGATGTCTAGGAAATGTCTAACGAGTCTTTGGTAGGGTCTGAACACAGTTCTTATCGAGTATATCCTCTACATAACCTCCCCGCCTACGCCACGCTTCACTGTGCTAGCATCTCTCCTCCCTCACCTCTCCGCACTCACCAAAACCTACCCTATCCAATCCGCTGAAGCTTTCGTCGAGAAGCTTACCCTTATGAACAAAAACCTGAAGCGCGGTTTGTCCAAAGGGGCACTTGACCCCGATGCGAAGACGTGGCCAGGTCTTCCGGAACTGTCAATCCTACGGGTCATCGGACAACTATGGCCAACGAGTGACATGAACCACTCCGTTGTATCTCCTGCACGACTTCTGATGGGCGCGTACCTTGGGCTTGGTCGGGTCCGTTCATTACGGGACATCGCCAGTGGGTTGTTCTTGTGCAGCTTATTCCTGCATTACGAGAAGCTTTCGAAGCGGTTTGTGCCGGAGGCCATCAACTTCCTAGTCAACGGTTATCTCCATCTAATTCCTCACTCATACACCTTTGCCGCCTCATTGCCGGGGAGCTTCCCCGCACTGGACTTCAGGTCACCATTGACCCTAGCTCTCGCACTCGACCCGAAGGGGGCGAAGAATCTGTCGGTTCAAAAGCCCGATCTGACAAGATGTATAAGTGTACAGAATATCGCCGAGCAGGACAAGGTCAATCTAACAGGGCTCACGCTCGAACTTCTGGGGCGCTTTGCGGACCTGTACAAGGGTTTGGACGGTTTTGTCGAGTTGTGGACTCCTATACAAGAGATCCTCGGGTCAGTGAAGAGCAACTGCATACCTTCGGAGCTTTTGGTACGTCTTTTTCCTGCTGCTGCTGAACACTTGTCGGTCTGACCTCCCTGTAGACTCGTCTACAATCACTACAGGATAAGTCCAGCCGTTTGATCAAGTTTGCGTTGCAAGCCCGCCGGCCACTCCGATTGCAAGCTCACAAGCCGATACCAATTCCGACTTATGTTCCCAAGTTCGAGCATACGACGTCCAATTACCTGCGAAACCGTGACCCTGATCACGAGCGTAACGAGGCCGCAAAGCTCCGCGCGCAGTACAAGCAGGAACGGAAGGGTGCAATACGCGAGTTGCGCAAGGACGCGCGCTTCTTGGCGGCAGAGCAGCAGAAGAAGCAGAAGGAGAAAGATCGCACGTACAGCGAGCGGATGAAGCGCGTTTTCGGCTCTATCGAGTCGGAGCGGGCGGAGGAGAAGGCCATGGAGCGGGAGAAGATGAAGGAGAAACGACGGTCGGGGCGCAAGTAGTCGCAACTGTGCCTAAATCACAAGTAGATACTGCGTTCTTACCCGTTGTTTACATCTCCTACGCCTGTGCCAGCAAAATTCGAAGCTCAGCGATATCCTTGGTACACTGGTGGTAGCGGCTCAGGACGCGTCCCATGAGCGCCCATTGAGTGCGACGCGTCTATGAGAGTGGCCACCCATGCGTCCTAGGCCTGTTCTGATATCTCCATCACCTCCCTCTACTGTCAAGGGCACTATCGCTATCTTCTGTTTGTTACTGGCTGACATGTTGACGCCATGAGTACTCAACCGCCGTCATCATCTCTGCCTATACCACAAACTTTCCAGGACAACACTCACTCAGCACAGTTCCTCGAATGGCTGCAAGGCCAGATGGCCCAACTTTTGGACCCCTGCCTGACGAAGGAGACCCCTGAGTGGCTCCAGTCAGTCTCTAGTCTGATGCCAGTCTTCTTCCTTGAAGGTCCTTCGGAAGCCCAGCCCTTCTGGAAGGCACTTCACGAGCAAACAAAGTTGTGCGACTTGTCTTTACAGTTGGTTGACTACGCTGTGCGACATGTACCACTACTCCTCGGCGGTCATGGAGAGATCACAGAGGTTCTGCTCACGACCTTGACTATGCTTGCCATCACACTTGACCTGTGGATCGACATGGACCCCCCGGCCGAGGAAGGGTATGTGAGCCCCGACGTCCTTTATGACAAGACAAACGCGACATGCGCAACGATCTTGCAAGTTCTGGCTGAGGACACCGACCCGACTCTCGGTCCCATCCATCGAGCGCTCGCGGGAGATTTAGTGTTACGCTGTACTGGGCTTATGAACGGTATGTATGGTGTACATCTTGGAAGTGTCTTCTTATGCAATTGTAGTCATGCTGTCTACATCGAGCACGACTGAATACCCACTGTCGTTGGAAATGCCTAATACACAGGATGCAGTCAGGATTATGAAAGATTGGCGGCAGGTATGTTGGTGTGGTGAATACCCGTTTTCTTCGCTCTGACAGATCTCGTTGAGCCTGCAAGCATCCAGGTTACCAATGCTCCCCAGGTACCTCTCGTGCTGAGCACTCTGTTGGGATTCTGCTTGAACGCACTCGCTGCTGTCGCGACAAACCAGTCTCTGCATATTGATTTGATTCGGGAGACTGGACAACTGGCGCAGAAGGCGTATGATCATTTGTTCTTCTCCCCTTTCGCCTCCGGCCCAACTCGCTTCAGGGCAATGGCTAGAGTGTGTGTAGCTCTTGCTGCGCTTGCTACGGCAGTCGGTATGCCCGACACTGCAGAATCCTATTGGACGAGACTTTTGCTGTATCGACTAGAGACTGGCCCAGATCCTGCCTGGGAAAAGGCTGATTCAAAGCTCATGACATGCTTGCCTTCATTACACATGGCTCCTCGGAACATGGAGGCATTCTACACTATCATGAAATGGCTACAAACAGAGGAATGGGGCGAAGACGGTGAACAGCTCCGGGTTAGACCGTTGGCCGTTTACTCCGTCGACTATGGCTCAATATGGTTCCACAGAATCTCTGCACAGCGTATCTTACGCTCTTTGTACCCTCTCTAAACGCAATGACTTTGCATCATGTCAATACAATCCTCGACGCGGATTCGAAGGGATCATTCCATGCAACATTTCTGGGTGTCATCCGTGGCCGCCTACGCGATCTCGCAAAACCTCAGGATGGATTGATCATGACGAGGTCATTGACGTGTTGGAGAGTTCGCGCTCGTGAAGCTGTACAGGCCATCGTGAATCCTAGCGTCATGGATTGGATGGATGAGGAGGAGTCGGCGGTCGATGTCGCCTTCGTCCATCGATCCTTGGAGGAGATCAATATCCGGTTTGAGAGGGAGTAAGTGGCTCTCGTCGTTGGTGGGCCTTCATGTAACCAGTTTTGTAGTCCAGTATGGAACAGTGCGACGGAAGCGTTGCAAGAGCTTGCGAGGCGTCTTGGGGCCCTCCCTTGCCTTCTTTTCCACGACAACGAAGCATGCTCCTCCGACGCTAATGCCAATATGCTGGGAGTATCCTTCATCGCCACGTATCTGAAAGTAGCGTTCCGCATGCTTGAAAGCGACGATACTCGCAAGGTACACCATAACGTCAATGCTGCCGTATACGATGCCTTAGCGAGGTCTCTCCGCCACCAAACTGCCCAACTAGACGACAGACTTTTTGAAGACTTCATGGCGTTCATCAGTCGAGGCATGAAAGCCAACGAGCGTGGGGTCCGTATGGCCGCTGGGTAAGGTCGGCTTGGAAGTAAATTTGTGCTTTGCTGATATGCCGTTTCGATCCCAGGCGTACTATAGTTGAGCTAGTCAAATTTGTACAGCGGTTCCACGACAAGGCATCCGAGGTCATTATGGCCATATTCCAACAGAAGCTACTTCCTCTCCTCAGGCACCGGGACGGTAAAGTCAGAGAAACGATGATCATCAATATAGCTCATATTGGGAAGTAAGTTAAATACATTTCGTTTTGCTGAACTACGCTTAAGCACCCACATTCATAGAACGTGTCCTGGAACTGCCTTACGTGAGAGCTTGTGCGCACTAGCACTTCAACTGGGTCAGCTCAACCCAATACATCGAGGGACTGCAGTATTGCAGGTATGATAGTTTGTGTGATCATGCGCGTGTCTTATTCATCCTCGTTTGTAGTTGCACTCGCTCGCCAAGCACTACAAGAAATCACCCTTTAGCTTAACAATGCCATATTTTGATCGCATCGCGCCGATTCTTGCCCGTCGCTTGACCACCGAGCCGGACGGCCTCGAAGAGTTCTGTAACTTCATCTCGATGGCACCCCCCGGGTTCCTGAAATACACGTTGAGGTACACGCTCCCGCGTTTTTTCGCCGATAGCGACAGGAAAGCACTCCAGGTTGTCTCAAACGCAGTGCAGGAAAAGGAGGATTCCAAACTTGGATTCCTGGTGTTTGAGAATTCCGCTTATATCCTCTCACATGTCTTCATGCTGCAGGGAGTCGGTCAGACCAACAGGTCCTTGAATCTCGTATTAGATCTCATGCGCGAAGATGTTAATGATCGGGATGCTGTCAGCATATCGAGCGTCGTTCGAAGTTGTTTAGTCAACCTGTTGACAGAACTTACCGTTGAGCTTGGCGACGAAGACCCAGATGTAGTCGAAGCAGTGAGTGTAGTTGTTCAATGTCTCATACGATCTACACTGAGTCAATCTAGGCGGACCAAGGACTTGTCAAGGTGGCACGAGTTTTGCAGTCCAGCATTGATGATTCCATGGAGAACTCAGCTCTTTTGAAAGATCACATGCTTGGCATTATCACGACTCTCAACGACATGGTTCAAGAGGTCCGTGAAAAGAAGACGCCCGAGATGAAACAGAAGATCCTGAGGAGCTACGGAGAGTTTTCCAGGCGCGTTGGGAAGGACATTAGCAACGTCGGACCCCAGGTGTGCTCGGGCCCTTGTCGTGTTCTCTCAGATCTGACAGCTACCTCTTGTAGATCATGGCAACTCTTCAGACGATGCTGGTCATACCCGAACTCTCCGATGCCACCCTGTACAGCTGGTATTGGTTCCTGTTCTCATTGGACTCAGTCGATCTCGGGCCGCACGTTGGTTCTACAACTGCCTCCTTTGTGGCCTTGTGGTCGGCGTTCTCTGCACGGGGTCGGGAGGTGGCGAAGCGATGCCTTGACCTCCTTATCCTGGAGCGTGGTACTCAGCTTGGTGAGCACCTCGCGGAGATAGCGGATCTCACGTCAATACCCGAACTCCACGAGACTAGTCAACATCTCACCACTTTGCGCTCGGAATGGACATCATCTTACCGGCTCAGTACTTTGCTCGACCGACTGGAGAGCGAAAGTGTTCCAATTGCCATACGGTCCGCGGCTGAGCTGAAGATATTCTTGTTGGAAGGAGATGAAGAATATGTCCGCTCCTTGACGGCCGGGGATATCTTTGATCCTCTGGTTGGACGTTTGATTACTGCCTTGTACGCAGCAGCGTGTCGAGACGGCGAGAACATTGAGTCCCTTCATGATCTCGCATTCGACTGCATCGGGATCGTTGGAGCGATTGATCCGGACAGGTTCGAGCTGCAGGTCCATGATAACCGCTGGGTCATTCTCGACAACTTCATGGACGAGATCGAAGCCACAGATTTCGCGTTGCATCTCATACGGGATGTGCTCGTTGGCTCATTCCGTTCCACTAGCGACGTCAAGTACCAGAGCCATCTGGCATTTGCGATACAGGAATTGCTGCAATTCTGCAAATTCACGATAGCCCTCGTCAGACCTGGATCGAACACTGGTTCTATTCCACTTCGGGTGCGCAAGCTTTGGAGCAACCTTCCCAAGGTCGTGATCGAGACCTGCACTCCACTATTGGAGAAGCCACTCCAGTTAACATACCCTCAACCGCTCGTGATCTCCCACCCCGTGTACCCGAACCACACCACATATCGACAATGGGTGCAGGCATGGGCAAGCGACCTCATTTATCAAGTTTCAGGCGACACTGCTCGGCAGATCTTTCGCGTGTTCTCGCCTGTTGTACGCAACAAGGACGTCGGAGTGGCGCATCATCTACTACCCCACCTCGTCCTGAATGTTCTTGCCTATGGTGAAGAAGATGCTGCACAAACCATTCGTACTGAGTTGGTTACCGTGCTGGAGGACCAAGTAAGCTCCAACAGCCGTTCCTCTCCCGACAAAAAGTTGCTCTGCGCTCAAGTGAGACCTCGAGCGTGTATGAACGCCTATGTTCAGTACTGATTATGCAGCTTAGGCCGTCTTCATGCTACTTGATCATCTCACAAAGTGGTTGCGTGGCATCCGGCAGAAAATTGCTCGACAGAGGGCCGATGCAAAACGAACGTCTCGCGCTGCTGGTTACGAAGTTGCCATCGAAGGTCAAGAACAACTCGTGCGAGTCGAGTCAATACTGACAAGCATCGACGATGGACTTATGGCGATGGCCGCGTTCCAGTGCAAGGCTTACGCTCGGACGCTGATGAATCTCGAGCAATTCCTTGTCTTGCAGCGCGAACGCAAGACTCCGGCGTCAGAGCTTCAAGACCATTATGAACGTCTTCACGAAATCTATGCCAATCTTGACGAGCCAGATGGTATGGAAGGGGTGTCAACAATGATTCTCTCCCCATCTCTAGAGCACCAGATCCGACAACACGAGAGTACCGGTACATGGACCTCTGCGCAGAGCTGCTGGGAAGTTCGCTTGCAGCATGACCCCGACAATCTGGACTACCATCTCGGCTTGCTGAGATGTTTGAGGAATCTTGGTCACTACGGTCCGTGCCTCCTGGGTTTGCAACATGATTCTGGCTCATGCCCTGACAGACTCCCTACGTACCCATGTGAGGGGCGTCCTGACCAACAATCCGGACTGGGGTCCACAACTCATCGGATATCAAGTTGAGAGTGAATGGATGGTCGGTAACTGGGAGGGGGTTGAGAATCTCGTATCCCGGACCGAAGCAAGACCTCCGCTTGTCCTCATGGCTCAGGTCCTACTCGCCATGCGCTCGGGAGACGAAGATGCTATCGTGGCTTCGCTTTCAACAGCGCGTCGAGCTCTCGGCGTGTCGATTACCGCGTCTGGCTCTTCTGGCTATCGTCGTTCTTATGATGCCGTACTAGATTTGCATATGATGCACGAGCTGGAGGTCATCAATCGCGTGGTCAAGAGTCTACCGAGCGAGCCAGTTCATTCAATTCAAGATAGAGACAAGACTTTTGACACGCTCTTGCAGAGGCTCGCGGCCCGTTTCGACTCGACTCTCCCTTCCTTTCGTATCCGAGAACCCATCCTGAACATGAAGCGCACCGCTTTCAATCTCAAGTGAGTCGCCTGCACCGTATCGACCAATGACACGTTCTTATCGCACCTGTTCAGCGGGTCACACAGCATGGAAGCCAAGGACGCCACCGGCAAGCTCTGGCTCACCAGTGCAAAGATTGCGCGAAAGGCAGGACACTCTCAGACCGCGTATAGTGCGATCTTACAGGCGCAGAAGTCCAACACTCCATTCTCTTTCCTCGAGAGCGCCAGGCTTGTTCGAGCCAGAGGTGAACCTCTGCGAGCCCTTCAGGAGCTCGAGAATTCCATGAGATTACTAGGCTTCTTGTCTAACGAGCAGCAGCAACATGCTGTCATCGACTTGACCGTCGTCCTGGAGGAAACCAGGATGAAAGCCAAGGTATTCCTTTCTATTTGTGATGATAACTTGTACTGACTTCTTGTTGAGGCCCACAGTCTGTATGCTCGTTGGATGGCAGATTCGGATCGCTACGAGGATTCGAAAGTGTACAAGGAGTTCCAAGCCGCGTCGGACATGTGGCACAAGTATATATCTTTTCCGCTTTACCAGATGCCTTCGGACTCACTGGCGAATAGGTGGGAGAGCGGACATTTCCACTTGGGACAATTCCAGGACGAGTGTTTCAGAAAACTCGGCGCAACAGACAAGAAGACTCGGTGCGTGCTTGCCATCTTGACCCATCTCGTCCGTACCCTGACCAAGATCTCATAGCGGAATGAGGATGAATCTACAGACCGTCCGAGCTTTCACGCGTGCGATCAGATATGGGTCGAAGTACATATACCAAACATTGCCTCGTGTCTTGACAATCTGGCTCGACATTGCAGAAGACAGCGAACGCGCGGGAGACGAGATGTTTGGTAAGGTCAATGCTGAAGTGTTGCGCGCAATCAAAACGGCACCGGCGTATAAGGTAAACATCTTGTAGTCTGTTCATCCTTGTGGCATCTGAATATCTCGTATTGCAGTGGTACACTGCATTCCCTCAGATTGTGTCACGTATTGGCATCAAGAACGAGAAGGCATACGAGAATCTGACCCTCCTACTTCAAATTATCATTCACGAGTATCCGAAGCAGGCGCTGTGGCCCTACACTGCAGTTCTGAAGTCTACGTCGTCTGCACGATCGAAGAGGAGCAAAACGATTTTGCAGAAGTTAAAGGTATGCCCCCCGGTGATTGCTGTGTCAAACACATGATCTCCATCGCATATGCTATAGACGCACAGTGTTGCCAAGAGGATATCGTCCATGTCAAGACTGACAGAAGAACTTCTTAAGTTTTGCCGTGCTGTCGTCGGGGATGCGAAGATGATAAGCATGAAGCAAAGTTATAAGGATCTGTTCAAAATATTCAACGCTGAAGACACTTCCCATGACATCCTGATACCTCTGCAAGAGTCTCTCACAGCGAATCTGCCGCCACAGTCTGCATCCGAGAACACTCATCAGCCTTTCCCTGTCAATGCACCGATTTTCGTATGTGAGTATCCATTCTCACTTCTGTTGCCGTGACTTCGCACTGACGGACTCGGACATAGCTTTCTACGACGAGGTTGAGGTCATGAACTCCCTCGCGAAGCCCAAGAAGATATCAATATATGGGAGTGACGGACAGGTATACACTTTCCTAGGCAAGAAGGACGACTTGCGAAAGGATGGCCGTCTGATGGACTTTGACTCCATCCTCAACAAGCTACTGAAATCGGACTCTGACGCTCGTCGGAGGCAACTTCGTGAGTGTTACGCATTAGCGTTTCATTGTGTACTCGCCAATGACAGTCTCATAGGTATTCGAACGTATAGCGTGGTTTCGTTGAACGAAGAATGTGGGTTGATCCAATGGGTGCCAAACACGATACCAGTGCGGTCGGTCTTGGCCTCACTATACGGTCGTCGAGGGAAAAATCTGTGGGTAGGTGGTCATCCTCTTATGCGAACTGAATCACCAGACTGATTGATCTCCATGCAGAGTACAGAACTCAAAGTGAACTTTGAGAAGGTCAAAACGAAATCCAGCAACAGAGAAGTGGCCGAGATATTCGTGAAAGAGGTCTTGAGCCTGTACGTAAAGTTATCAGGAAGATATTGGGCGGCATTTTGACGTCGAAGCCCTGTTAGATATCCTCCCGTCATGCACGAATGGTTCGTCGAGACGTTCCCGGAGCCTTCCTACTGGTTGGCAAGTCGCATGGCATACAGCCGTACCGCCGCGGTCATGTCCATGGTCGGGTATATCCTAGGGTACGCCCCATTTACTCACCGCTCTGGCCATACGTTGATGACGAGTCAAAGACTGGGAGACAGACCTACTCACCGCTCTGGCCATATGTTGATGACCAGTCAAAGACTGGGAGACAGACACTGCGAGAACATCCTCTTAGACACGAATTGTGGTGACATAGTTCACGTCGACTTCGACTGTCTATTTGAGAAGGTTCTTCCCACATAGCTTTCCTTGCGATCTGTTTTAATGAGGTCCGCAGGGGCAAGCTCTGGAAACGCCAGAGATTGTGCCATTTCGACTGACGCAGAACATCGTCGACGCCCTTGGAGTGACCGGCGTTGAAGGCGAGTCGCCAGACGTCTCAGTCTAATGTCATCCCGTGTGCTCACGCATTCGCTCGATTGACAGGCATATTCCGCATCGCGTGTGAGGTTACCTTGCGCTTGCTGCGAGAGAACAAGGACTGCCTTATGAACGTTTTGGACGCCTTTGTGCATGACCCGTTGGTCGAGTGGGAGGAGAAACGGCGCAGGATGGAACGTACGAACCATGTCCAGGCCAACATGTTATCAATTTCGCAAGATGCGTTGAAACCTATCGAAGAGAAGCTACAGGGTATTTTCAGGCCATTGAAATGGAGTCCCGGAAAGCCGCTGTCGGTCAGCAATCACGTACAGAGCCTCATTCACCAAGCCAGCGACAACGCGAACTTGGTCAGTGAATTTGATGTGTGCCGTACATAGTCACTGATCCCCCCCTACATCACCTCAGGCAAGAATGTATATCGGTTGGGCACCTCACCAATGACGGCGGATATAGAGGTTGACTGTAGTATTTGGCACTCATATAACTGTATTATACACGCTGCATACTGTATTACTACATTGTACGCGCTCAGTTAACTACGACGAGACTGCAGAATCGAGCTCTTTCTTAAGCCTGGTCAACTCGTTCTCCTTCTCAATCAGCTTGTTACGCCACTTATGCGTGTCCTCAACGATCGTCTTCGATGCCTTGTCCAGCCGCTCCGCTTCCTCTTTCTCCATCTCCTGCTGGAACTCGGGCGTGCCGCCTTTGGATGCCTCGAGAGACGCAGGATTCGCAGTGTGGAAAGGCACTGGACGTCGCTTGGTTTTCGGTAGGGGCGTGGGAGGGTGTGCAGTGAGGATGTTGAGAAAGGACTGGAATGGGTCGTTGAACACGATCTCATCGTATTGCCAGGAGTGTACAGGACCGTGCTTCGCGGCGGCCTCGAGTGAGGGGATCTCTGGCTCGCCGCTCCCGACAGCAGTCCAGGGATGGAGTTTCAGGTGATGGTAGAACGTGATAGCTTTCTCGCCTGATTCGGGAACGAAGGTTATACGTATAGTGATCTCAAATTCACCCCACCTGCTTGCGTTGCTCAGCGTCTCCCAGAGCAGACATACATATCATAGACGCACCCTGTTTCCGAGACTTCAAACGGTGGCTTGTCCACATCTGCCGCACAGCACAGTTCGGTGAGAGGCGGGAGCACGGGTGGCGTTGTTACTCACTTCGGTTCGGGTTGGGATACGTATCATGAAGCTTGAACGTTACCCGTTTAATGAAGTAGCTCAGGTCGTCCGCCCCTCCGACGATGTCAGAGTCTGGTGCGGACGCGGCACTACGCACGGCGACTGTCCAACGGTGGGTGTGGTCGGGACTCGGGAGCGCCTCCCGTTCTTTCTGGCTCAGGACATAGGCAGTATTTCCATATATTATAGGACGGTGTATCGTCACTCCCTAGCGCGAATAGTGAGCGAAACAACGCAGATGAGGCCGGAGAATGGGACAGACTCTGACGCGGACGCGATCGTTGGAGGCCATGAATGCATGACGGTCGAGAAATGCGGTCGAGACAGGTCGCGCCGGTTCGGAGGTTGAGACTCCGCCTCACGACTTGACCCTCGACCACCTCCTCGTCACTTTCTCTCCGCCACCAGAATGCTCAACGCTATCTATAACAGTCAGTACTCGCGGTTCTTTGCACAATGTATCGTTCTCATTCGCTGCATATATTGCAAGAGCCCAACCGCATCGTGGAGAAGCAGAAGCTCGTCCAGGTGAGTCTCAGTTCATAATTCTCATAGGCATCCTCCGACGGCATGTTCAACAACCACGGTGCCCTCTTCAGAACCAGCATGTTCCCATCTACTACCGTCTCCCCCGGTCGAAGGTCTACGTCAGTGAGTAATGCGTTCGGAAAGCGCACTCTCTGCCATTCCTCAATATGCTGCCCTTTAGACACATACTTCGCCATCTTTACTGTGGGCATGCTCAGCACGAGCTACGGCGCCTACCAGCTGATTCGTGTGCGTAAAGCAATCATCGTTGCTCGCCTCGCCTTCTCTCGTGCTCATGACATTCTATCCCCGTCCTCCAGGGCAAGCCCTCAAAGGAGTAAATGGTCTGCAGTTGCAGTGACACATGTAGCACTCTTACCTTCTTCTAATGCATTGCCCGTAGACAAGGCTTTTCTCTCGTCCGTTGTGAGTCTTGAGGAATTCATGCAGTCAGCCATCGGCACCTCAAACATCCGATATTTTCCGAGTCATCCCGCCTCTAATTCGAATCCGATGTATTCTGTACTTCCCGTTTGTGTCTTGAACTACTGAGTTCTCGCGGGACATGGGCCATTGATTGTTTGAGGGTGCAAGCTGTCTAGTGAGGTTATCTGGTCGGTCCTCACGTGCGTGAGATGGATGTGTGTAACTGTTGAGCGCGTCTAAGTACTTGTCCACTTCTCTCCGTCTAGCCATCGCCTGCCTTCGCCCTTCACGCTTCCGACATCATGACAGACCAATACGTCGACCCGAAGTATGCTCGCGCATCCTACCGCCCCCAGAACGTACGTGCTCAACGTGTCTGCCATACCCTGTACACCCGTCACGAAGGACACCTTGTATTAGATCATGTCTTCGGGCCTACGGCGCGCCCGTGAGCCCTTCCGGCTTCGCAACGCCTTGACTGGTGTCGCCCTCGCGGGCTTCGCAGTAGGAGTATGGGCGTATTCAATTGGCGCAGTCAAGCAGGACGCGTTTGACGACGTGGACGAGGAGGCTCGCGCACTCATGGTGGGCTCGGGGATCCAGAAGGCAGAAGAGACACAAAAGGCTGTGGACGTTCTGAAGGAGACGGGCGCCGTGCCTGCTCCGACCTTTTCTGCACCACTGTTAACCACTCCAGAGTCGAGGAGTCGACGGGGTATCCTGCCGCCACTGCTGGAGCACCACATACCACGCCTGTTTGACCCTGCTACTGGAACTTTGGTTTGGGGTGCACCGCCGGTGGATGACATTGGGAAGGTGGGGGAAAGGAGTGCAGGGAGCAGGAGGGTCGTATAGCCCGGACTCGAGAAAAGTACACTTCCCATTATTCGTCGCATGTTGTACTCATAGTAATGCCACCCCATTCAGCGTCATCTTATATCATATATTCAAGCATTTAGAGCACACAGACTACGACATAGCAGGATTCACAGACTTCGATAGCCAAACACAGTCAACGCACGCGTCGAAACCCGATAGCAAACAACAGATCATACACGTGTCGCAACCTCCCCACCAGCAAGAACCCACCCGATCGAGTCCACGTTCTTGGTACAAATGGCCTCCGTAGCAAACCCTCGCACAGTGTCTTCACACCTGAGCGGGATGACCAGCTTCTTCTGCTGTGTACATCCAGCGCGAGTCTAGAGACAAGGTGCGAGGGCTCAAGCAGGGAATAGCCCTTCCGGCGCACTTTGCTTCCACCTTGATCAGCGTCCATCCACCGCTCACTAGCAGACATGGCTACTCACGAAACGTAAATGCCTAAGTTCAGGAGGCCCTCCTTTGCAGCCTCATTCCGCGCGGCTTTTTTGGTGCTACCGCGGCCACGGCCGAGGCACTGGCCTTCGACCATTGCGCGGACGACCCATATCGGCGTCGTCTTCGTGCCCTCGCCCGCGCTGTCCGAGTACACCCACTCGATGCTCTTGCACTGCTGCTGCAGGTGCTGATTGAACAGCGAGAGGTGCCCGACGTTTCCAGGGATGCGCGGGGGCGGCGGGATGGACCACGTCGGGACAGGAACGCGAGGAGTCTCCGTGCCGTCCCCTGGGGCTGTGGGGGTGCTCTGGTTGGGTTGGTAAGCCAAGGATAAAACAGGGTAAGGCGGGTCTGGGTCGGGAGGGAGGCCGTGCTGGACACGGACGATGCGGTAGGCGGCAGAAATGTACGGGCGGAGGAGCGGGTGCAGCCAGGACTGAGTAACGGCTAGTCCGCGGTCTAGGTAAACACCGCCGACGAAGGACTCGAAGAGATCGGCTTTGGAAGACATGAGAATGTGGAAACGCAAGGATGGAATCATTGGTCACACCTTGGATATTGGTCGAAGCACGCAGCGTGATGGCTTGCGCGGGGTGCATACGCAGTCTCTCTGGCAAGCGGTACTGGACAGAACTACAGACCGTCAACACCTCTGAACATCTTCAATTCGCGCGCTCACTCACATCGAGGCCAGTGTGGGGTTTCCAACGACGAGGGCACGTATTTTCTAGGCGCATGTATGAGCGTCGCGATGAAACGAGTGTGGCATTTGGCTCACTGTAGACGGACCCACCCGAAGGCACGGATACACGTCTCTCATAAGCCCTGTCACGACCAGACTGAGAACCGTGTCGCCGAGATGCTCGAGCCTAGATCGAGCGTCAAGTCAATTATGCGCTTCAGTACGGCATTGTATACAGTAGCACCACCCACATCTCGTTATCCGGGCTCGGATCGTCTGGCATGTCCTCAAAAACATGTGTCGGACGAGCGAAGAAGCTGCGGTGGGTGAAGACCTGCAGACGCAGCAGGTCTGAGTTGATCTCCGGGAGTGGGGGAAGGCCATCCGGAAACTCCGGCCTGAAGGGGGAGTGTTCAGTTCCATTCTGTGCATCTCTGCTTGGAATCCCTGCTATACCTGAGCGGTGCACGACCACTAGGAAGGGGTGCGGCACGGACTACACCAACACTGGCACCGTTGACGCTGTGTGCAACCAGAAGGCGTCAAAACCACAATCGATCGGTGGAAAGGAACACATACTTGACTTGGGATGCCATACCCATATCTCGTCCGATGCTGAGAGACTGGGGGTGGAGCGAGGACGCATGGGCAGAGGGATTCGGGAGTTATATGCGCGCTCCTGTGTTTGCAGGCGGAGCTCATCGGACTCAGTTGAGAGTATGGCTGAGAGACAAATCTCGCAAGACATGAGCGTTTGTTCCTGTGTCTTTTCAACCTTGTCCGGTACAAAGCGGCAAAAGATAACTCTGATCATACAGTTTACACGAGATCGTACGATGCCTGACACTCTACAATCTAGTGGGATGACTCTCAATAAAACCCATGTCGTTCAGGCAGTCGCCTCGACGGTCTGTGTTGACGTTGTAACAGACTCCGTTGGCTGTTGCTCACTTGGCGTCTTCTCCTTCAGCTACAGATCAGAAAAGGTCTTTAGCACGCGATCCTAGACCAGGGTACGACGATGGCATACCTTTTTCTCCGCCTCTGCCTTGAGCTTGAAGTAGTCCACGTGCAGTCCGCACTCAGTCTTTTCCTTCTTGCCCGCCCACCGGCCAGCACGTTCCCCGTCGTCACCCTCGCCACTCTTCACAGTACTGTGCCAATCACCGACGCTCCGGTATCCCTGGTCGAGCAGCTTGTTGCGCGGCACCTTGTGGGTATCGACATACCATTGAACGAAGGGGAACGTCCACGCAAAGAGAGGGTTGAGTTTGATCAGACCAGTGTTGTCGACCTCCAGAGGCTGTAGACCCGCGCGGTCTGAGCCCTGCGATGCGCGGCGTCCGGTTATAACAGCCTTAACCCCGAGCTCATCGTATGCTCGTCGTGCGGGCTCAACCTGAGGATGGTTCGGGAGAAGGATATTTCGGCACGATGAGACAGTGGCTAAAAACGCACCTTGACAACGTAATCATATGTCATCTCGTCTGCCTCCCAGAATTTGTGGCCGAACTTCTTCTCAAAGTCTTCGACTGTATCGCACCCCTCGGGCTTGTATACATGCACGTCTCGGTTGTACCGCTTCTTGACCTGCTCCACGAGCTCGTACGTCTCCGAAAAGTGATATAGAGTGTCGACGAAAATCAGTGGAGGGGGGTTCTGGGTGATTTTCGAGAGCATGTCGATAGCGACGACACCAGTGAGCCCAAAGGCCGTCGTCTGGTAGAGGCCAGGAACGTGTTCAACAGCCCATTCAAGGATCGCCTCTGGAGTCAGGTCGCGCAGATAGGCATTGATACGATCTATCTCCTCCTGTGAGAGGGGAAGCTTGAGGGGCTTGTCGAAGGTTGGTTTGGAGGACTCCGCAGTAGGCGCCATTGAAAGTGTTGTGTAGGATGAAGGGATGAAGGTGTTATGGAGCTGATAGTGAACGACTCCAGGGCCTGGCGTGTATTCAAGAAAGCATGATAGGGGTCCCGAGACTTATGTACTCAAGACTGGGTGAGGAAGTCGGAATGGACGGACAGGGAGTGGTCGACACCATCGCGACATCATGACGCCGGGCGACTGACAGTCAACAATGATTCAGCACAATCACCTCGGTCACGCACATTCGTCTTGAGCCAATCGTCCAGAGCACAAATGCTGAAACGGTGTGAGACAAGCCATGGGCTGTCGAAAGCATTTGGAATACAGCAATATGGCACAGGTTCCATGTTCACACGTCTGATACGCTACAAAAACATGGTCCAGTCATATTCACGTTTTTACGGCTTGACAATGTGACATGTACACTCTCAACCTCGTCAGGGCTGACTACGTGCTGCACGTGTTGACCTACAGTTTCTTGAGCACAAGTGCCACTGTCTGTACTCTGGAAATTCAAACATCGCAGTCAGCAAGGCTATACATGTTCTTCGAGAGTGAGAGGAGCAAAGGAGATCGGCTTCAATGCCTATTCAGATTGCAAATTACACCCTTCATCCAGCTGCTCAGCCCTAGTTCCCAAGCGGTTACCTGCTCTTGCAACAGAAACCTGCTTGAGCTCGAGGACAGCTGTACAGTGGAGTGCTTGATTTCCTCATGCAGGCTCGACTAGCACTACACCATCCGAAGTAAGTGCAGTGTGTGATACTCACATCATGATACGCATGCTGTGAATTCACAGCTCGAGTATGACTGGAGCTAGTTTTGAAACACCCAGGAAGAATCGAGTTCAATAACTCAACACAAGTCTACCCAGAGTATATGCACACAGTGAAATTTAGATACGCGGACTCATATTATGAGTGGGTCTCTTACACATATTACTTAAAACACTTACATAGCATCCTTCGATAGCTCAGTTGGAAGAGCGTGAGACTGTAATAGGATATCCTACTCCTCGGTCAGGAGGCATCTCAAGGTCACTGGTTCGATCCCGGTTCGAAGGATGAGATTTTTTTGCTACCCAAGCTCCGAGGTCATTTCCTGAGTTTGTAAACCTTTTGTCTATGTTGATAATGCTTTATGAAGTTGTTGCGCTTAGCTTGCACGGGTACGCAAACGCACTGAACAGCTCCATTTCAGCAAAGGAGATACATACGCGGATTTCACACGAGCCTGAATTATACAACCAATCACGCGAAGGCCCTCTGCTCACTTGCGCATTCTCTTCTTGAAGCGCTCCATCACCTAGAGAGGGACAGAACAGTCTACAACATCGAACGAATGTTCGAGATTATATAAGGACTCACAATCTCGTCGGTCGCCATCTGTGGACGATCAGATGGACGGCGGTATTCGTGGTCGTCCGGTCTCAGCCCCATGGCTTCAAGTTTGGCATCCCGCATAATGTCAGCATCCGACTTCGCTTTCAAATTGGGTCGGTAGACTGGAACGTAAGTGAGGGAAGGAAAAAACCAGGTTAATTATTGACTATCCACATACAGCGAGCGGCGGCGAGGTGCGCCTCGTCATCATGTCTTGAACGGCCCTTACGCTGTTCGGATATGAGACGTTTGGCCTTCTCCGTCTCCTCAATGTTCTTGAGACGCGTGCTGTTTCGACATAGTGTCAATCAGTGTATGGTGGTCGAGTAGACAGTTACGCACTCCATGCCTAAATCCACTTCGGGTATCGCGGTTAACATGGCGAGACTGTTTGTAACGCTTCCCTCCTCCTCCTTGGTAGCGGTCGCCTTGTACTTGTCGGTCAGACGGAACAATTCAGCATATGGGTCCAGGGGGCCCTCGTTATCATCCTCCTCCTCTTTAGCACCCTTACGCAGCTTCATGTTCTCTTCAATATATGCCATCCTGCATACATGGTCGGTAACGGGGAATCAAAAGGGGTGATAGCGACGCACATGTGCTTGTCAACATCAAGAGCATTCGTCTGTTGAGTGAAATTGTTCGCGCGGACAACCTTCCTCGCCTTGGTCTCCGCGTCCTCCTCCCTGAACGTACCGGTTTTATCCAAATAGCACACATAAGTCGAGAGAAGGAACTGCTTACTCCTCGTCATTGTCATGTTGTGCAGCCCCAGGTCTGAGCCCGAATGCCTCCTCCTCCCCCTCTTTTGGTCGCTTGCGCTTCTTCTTCACATCACCTTTCGTAAGTTTCGTAACGTCTATACCCTCTCTTGACTTTCTCAACTTCCTCAACTCGATGAGGTCGGCAACACTGTGCAAGTAACAGTCAGCATCGAGAGCATGTAGTCGGCGACACGGCACCCGAAACCTACTCCAGTTTCTCCTCAGCCTGTTCCTGCGATGCTTCAACAGCAGATGGTTCCTCTTCATCCTCAAGTATCGCTTGCCGTGTCCGGGTAGGCCGCGATCGTTTCTTGAACATTGTGCGATGAATAGTGTGTTAATGTGTGGTTCCGTAGATCTGGTCGCGCGCATGGAGTATGTATATATGATCACTCCGACCAGAACGGGATCGTAAGATCACGTGAGCAGAAATGGGTGGACACATCATAATCCGAGAATCGAGACATTTGACATTGAGATCTTGAGACGGCGAGAGCATACAGTACACCATGACTTAGAGATACAAAGACGCCGCAAGTCCAACCAAACATCTAGAGAGTCTACGGGCCTAAGGGACTATACTACTGGGGGAATCGCTGCAGTGCTGGGTTGCCCTGCAACCAATTCCTCGCTTATACCAGGTTGCCTGCGAGCTGCATCTGGCGCTTCATGGTCCGTGAGAGCGTGGTCAAGAAAGTCCTGATTCGATGTAGGTAAGAGAACCTCCGGTGGGCGAAGACCCCCACGACGCAGCCGGGGGGCGATCGCCTGCCGTCGGTCATCATTCAGATCAGTGGTACTTGACCGACGGGGGAGGACTGTGATGGATGAGTGCTCCGCTGCGTCCGATGACGATGAAGTCAAGCTGTACCACATCTGCGACGAGCTTGGGTTTGAGCCAGCCGATGAGCGACTTTCGTCAAATAGTGAGGAAGTGGACGGCATGCGGCGACGTGTTAACGCGCTGAGATCCCATGGTCGCCGTGTATGAACATCAGAGAGAGCGGCAGATGGCTCCATCGACCTGGTGTTGTCAACAGAAGCTGATCTACCAGGCGTGTCAGTTGAAGAGTCGTCACGAGAACCATCTTCCTGTGTTGCACTATTCCTGATGGCGGACCGCCTGCGGGACGTAAACGAAGTGAACTCGCTGATGTCCGTGGAACGGTTTCGGTGTGAACGACGAATAGTAGACGAACGGCTTAGAGAGGATCCTGGCCCTCCATAACCCGTCCAAGCTGGGCCTGACGTACTGTAGAGGGTAGAGCGTCCTGAACTACTCATGAGCCAAGTGCCACCGGATGTCGTGGATTCTGAGGGATGCGGCTGCGGGGGGGTTGGGAGTCGTTCTGAGGCTCGTGGTAGCGAGCCAGGAAGATCGTAAGTGGAAGAAGCATATGCGTCGTATAGATCTGTGTTGAGCCGCGCTCCCTCCAACTGGCCAGCTGTGCCCAGCATCGTCCCATATTCTTCTTCTGGATCTGAGTCAGATAACAGGTCGTGGATGTTGCTGTAAGAACGAGGAGGAGGGATTGGGACACTACGACGGGCTCCGACTCGGAGAGTGCCTGAGCTGCCTCGGTAGACATGCAGAGGAGCAGCCTGCATTCGTAAGCTTTTCGCTGTCCGTTCGGAGATGAGCCGTCGGTCTGTAGGATTCGGTCGTGTCCGACGCTCCGCTAGTTCCTGTTCGGCTCAGCGGTCAGCAATCAGAGATCTGAGGCTTATACCGAGGTACGCACCTTGACTAGCACATCTACCAATGATGTGGTAAAAGAGTCCCCTTCGTCAAGGTCCTCCACGAAGGCCTCGTAAGTTATGGATGGCTTTTCCTCCTCCACGTTCATGCGTTTGATGGCGCCCTGCCTATCGGATGGCCAGATTCACATGGTTAGGCCGGAGTGGATGCCTGACGGCTAGGACCACACTTACACCAAGTTTTTGACCTTGCTACGAAGCACTTCATCGTGATACTCGAGGGTCCTAGAGACGCAAGGACCACTGAGCAAATTGAGCACCATACTAGATGTCTTTCACGAACCATTTACCCATGGCGGAGGTGCAAGAAGATGGTGGTGGCAGTGGAACAAGGTAAAAGCGGCGACGTTACTGTGGTAAAGGAAAAGAAATCGAAGTAGCTCCTGATTGGCTGTTGTGCTGGATTAGTAATAGCATCTGGGCTTATCGTGGATAACCCAGTCTGTCCGTCAATTGTTGTCTTGTCCCCAACCGCCACAGTCTCGGTCGTCGACAGACTCCTCCCGCTCGGCCTGTCCATTCAATATCGACTGTTTGGTTGTCTTGTGGTAGGTCAATAATTTATATACTGGCCTACATGATGATCCTATGGAGGCAGGCAATCAGTTCGTTGTTATTGTCGCCCCACGCGAAAACTAACCGCATCCAAGACTTTGCACGCCCCACTCACCTATCCTGTCCACATCCGTCGCACTCGTAGCCCACATCTGCCATGGCATACTCCCAGCCCTTTCCTCTCGCTCAGCCGCTACAGAAAGTTCAGCAGCCGACTTTCGGCCCCGACCTAGCAGTCCGCCTCATCTGTCCCGAATGCAGAGATCCGAACCCAAACATTGTAGAGGAATTCAGCAGTGGAGACCTTGTCTGTGGCACTTGTGGGCTAGTGTTGGGCGATAGGATCGTCGACACGAGAAGTGAGTGGCGGGTGAGTTTCTCTCATTGCGCACAGACCCCCTTTTCGGTGTGGCCCAGCTCCTCTGACCAAGTGTTCAGACGTTCGCAAACGACGAGGGCGATGACCCGTCCCGTGTCGGTGCGGCGTCGGATCCTTTGATGGAAGGCATGGAGCAGCTGGATACCACCATCTCGTTTCGAGACGGCGGCTCGGGGCTGGCGCGCGAGCTCCAGCGTGCAGCCTCCCGTGGTAACGCCTCTCGCTCAGAGCGTAACCTTCTGCAGGCATTCCGCGACATCTCGAGCTGGTGCGATCAGTTCTCCCTGCCAAAAACCATCTCCGACATCGCAAAGCAACTCTACAAGCGGTCAGACGAGGAGAAATTGCTTCGTGGGAAACCTCTCGATGCCGTGATCGCTGCATGCATTTTCATCGCTTGCAGACAGGCGCATGTTCCCCGCACGTTTCGCGAAATATGTAACCTTACGAACGTGAGCAAGAAGGTTCTTGGGCAATGCTACAAGGCACTGGAACAAGCTTTCAACTTGACCCCCGGTGCATCCCAAGATCGTCATACGAGTGCTCCCACTGGTACCACCGGTGCGGAGGACTTGCTTGTCCGGTATTGCAATCACCTTGCCCTTCCCCCAAATGTTCAGCCTATATGCGCCGACATCATCGTCAAGGCGCGCGAGCTCGGCATTGCAGATGGTCGTTCGCCCGTGTCGATAGCTGGCGGTGCAATTTACTTCACGTGCTGCCTGCTTGACAAGCCCAAGACCGTCCGCGATATTAGCGGCGTCGCGGGTGTCAGCGAGGGCACGATAAAGTTGGTATATCGCCTGTACTACGCGGAGAAGGAGAAGTTGGTGAAGGAGGAGTGGATCAAGGATGGGAGGGCGAAGCTTGAGAGGCTTCCGGTGGAGAGCGGGTCTAAGTGATGGGTTGTATCCATATAGTTCATACAATCACGGAACTCCCGTGATATGTGACCTCCGCTGTATGTACATGTATATGGCAATGACAAGGCATTATTTACACAGGGATATGCAAATCTGGCTCAATGGGCGATGACAGAACGTCAACATGGCAGGAAAAGATTGTGCAGGCGAAGACAATGAACGTATGCTACCGTTTGCCCTTCTTACTCTTGCTAGTGCTGCGTTCCCTAGCAAGGGCCGCACTGCCCTTCCCTCTGCTCGCAGTTCGTATCGCTTTTCTGACGTTCAGTGCGTCGCCTTCTGAAGACTCCGAGGATTTTTTCGCTTTCTTCGTCGCTGGCTCCTTATCGAGCTTGGACAAAATGACGAGGTTCTGGGACTTCTCGCTGGCCGCGGAAATTTCTGTAGGCTCGAACTGAGAATAGGCATTAGTCAAACTACACGAGTCTCTGCACCGAACCATCATATAACTCACCTTCCGCTTGATACCTTTCAGCTTCTTCTCTCCCTCAAGCTGTCGATCAAACCTCCCCATGCTGGCAGTGCTCGACCGTGTGACCGCAAGCGTCCTATCGATAAACTTCTTCCTATCCCCAGCCGCAGCAGTGGTTTTACTGGCACCGTTGACCTGCGCAGCCCGTGTGATATTTTGCTGATGCTGCCGCTCGTTCTTTGCAACACGCGTCTTGCGGGCATCGCGAGCCGCCTTCGCAGGGTCGTAGTCGATATCTAAAATGCCCGGGAAGATGGGCTTAGACGGGAGTTGCGCAGTAGATGTTGGGATAGAACGACATACCAGCGTTGGCGGGGACTTCTGTGAGCCACTGAGTCTCCTTATCCTTGTTTGCGCCCTTCCAGCCCCAGCGGTTGACCCACTCCTGCTTCTCCTCGTCCCATATCTTCTTGTCCCTGCGCTTCTGCTGGATACCCTTCACCTTCGCAAATTGTTCCCACTTGGTAGGCGGCTTGGGTTTCGGTAATGGCTTAGCGCGGGGTAGTAGAGTTGTAGGAGGAGGTAGTTGTGCTAGCGGGCCATCGGGGGATGACGTTGTAGGTAGTGAAAAAAGGGAAGCGATCAGTGCTTGTGCGCCATCCCGGGCGGTAGACATGAGATAGTCTTCAAGGTCAGCTCTGAACATTTAGAGTAGGTCCATCAGTAGATGTGGCAGGCAACATTGGGTATACTACGCACCCATAGCACTCTGCATCAATTGGGTTGAGATCTGTTACTGTCAGGAAACCGACATCAACCTCAAGAGGAATCTCCTTCTCGACCGTAACGGCTTTCCTGCAAGGAAACAGAAGTCGAACTTAGTAGGATTGCTGGTCAGAACAAACGATATGAGTTACTTTTTCGCCTCGTGTGTGGCGAGAATGTCTGATACGTCCATCAAGGGGTACTAGTAGGTGTATCGATTTAAGTGCGGATTCACCAGACGCTCACAATTTCTCGATCAGCATGTAAGTGGGCGCCTGTAACTTTCCCAAATTAGAAGTTACTCAAGAAAGAATATTTTCAACTTGAAATGGGCACTGCCTGAAACTGCGCGTCGAGCTCGACCACCCAACGAACTGTAGAGTCTCCGATGGCAGCATTATAATAACTGCAAGTCAACTTGGCTACGAAATTAGGTCTACCCAGCACAACGATACTGAAAAGATAGAAGTTGCAGCGCAGTGACTTACTTATCTCATGTGAGCTTGCTGCCTAAACTCTACGAGGTCGTGGTTTAACATGTATCAGAAGCTTGCACATCAATGAGAAGGAATTTATTTACTCTAAGAGGACTAATATATCCTCCCCGTAGACGCGATGATTTGCATACCCCTTAGGCCGTCGTTCAAACGTAACCACGCGGTCTGCAACAACGTGATTATGTATGAGCTGCCCTACTTCTTCCCATGAGCCTGAGATAATATGACAGGATGATTCATAAGACGGGCTCATAAGCCCGTGTCATCCGTCGGGACTTTCGGTAAAATCCGTAGGGTTGGGTATTGTGATTCGGGGGATGCCACTGGGATCCTAGATCCTAGCGGAGCGTGGATTAGTATGGGTAGTGAGGGTTTGAAATATAAGTAGTGCAAGAACTGGTGAAAGGGATGCAAGTCTCTAACACGATGCCGCCTTACCGCGTACAAAGATCTTCAAGACATCCCATTATAACCACAATCCGCCGTCCGTGGATATGGGTGACCCTCTTGCTCGGCATATCCTTACTTCTACACCTCCAAATTATGCGCTTTGTCTCTCGACAGAAGGAATGCACACGAGAGCCAGTCGTTACCCCCCTGGATAACTTCCAACGCCTGTGAGTGCCCTCCATACACCATTATTATAATCCTCTCATCACCCTCCCGCCTGTCTCCATCCTCCTCCTTCCATTGCTGCCACCATCCCCCAAACTCGCGTTCTCGACACAAGTCATACACACCCGATGGTCAACGAAGAGTTCTTCCGCACAGCCCACATAGTCCGCTCGGAGAACGCCATTGTTACCAGCATGTACAACGACGCCTTCGCTGTCCCCATCGTCACTCTTGGCCAGTCCCTCAACAAGGTCAACAGCACTGCCCGACGCATCCTCTTCTACCTTCCGGACAGGGTCTCCGACCGCGCTCTCTGCATCGCTACCGCATCCGGTTTCGAACCATACGCTGTCGAGCGCATCAACCCGCCCAAGGATGGTGGACTCCACCAGCACTTCATCGATCAGTTCACCAAGCTCACGATCTGGAGGTTGGGAGAGCTGGGGATCAAGGCGGTTGTCTACCTCGACGCCGACACACTCGTCCGGCGCAACTTTGACGAGCTCTTCCTCCTCCCGTTCAACTTTGGCGCCGTCCCCGACGTCTACATCGACGACCCGGGCTTCACCATCGCATTCAATGCTGGCGTCTTGTTTGTCCGACCGTCAGAAGCGGCGTTTCGCGACCTCGTCGACCGCATCAACACCGCGCAATATCCCCATTGGGAGGCCGAACAGGCGTTCCTCAACATCTTCTACGGACCCAGTGCTGTCCGGCTACCCTATACCTACAACGGTAACATGGCAATCAAAAAGCGCAACCCCCGACTTTGGGAGGGGCTCCAGTATGAGCTGCGGCTGATTCATTATACGCTCGTGAAGCCGTTCTGGCGGGAGGTTTACGACGATATCGGGTTGGATGATATGCATGACAACGTGCTCCGAAGGGCAGAGGACTGGGGTGGCATTTGGAGAGACGAGATAATGGAGTGGGGACAGGCGTGGAAGGAGACTGAAGCTGCGTATCGTTACGAGTTCACAAGGTGCGGTTGGAAGCACAGAGACCACCACGTCTCTGCGTTCCCTTGATACCCGGAGCTCTGCGGAGACGGTAATTCTTGCCATTGGGTTTTCACAGTTATTGGGAGTTCCTTGCTATGTACCCTGCGCTTGGGAACTGACTGCGCGGTGAACTGCCTTGAAATCGCGGAACCAAGGCAGTACAGCCTGTGAAGACTTGATCCCTGTGAGGTCGCTGCCTAGCGGCGACCAACGGCCGTGGGCTTGCCCTTGTCACATGCGGACCATGGCGTTCGTGGTGCGCTTCTTCAACGACCAATTGCTGTCACGAAGCACGGACATCCTCAGCGTCTCAGCGGCTACAGTAACAACACCAACACCGTGTTGATATCTCGGTGATTCTGGTACACACCAGCCTCATTAATAGGGCGGCAGAAGCGTAGCGGCGTTTGGCGAGGAAGGGACTTCACATCCATAGAAAGAATGGGAATAAGCGCCGACATTCGTAACTGAGGCTGTGCCCAAAGGGGATAGTTAACCATGCACCGTGCAGCACCAGTTAATCAATTACCTCGCTGTCTCGTAACACCGCAGTTGATGGGTCTTCGCGGGCGCCGCGGCTTCGTCCGAACGCCAGTGATCCAGGGGTTACAAAAATCGTTCCAACTTGTAGCTTATGCTGAAGACTCAGATTTTCGTATCATGCGCGTTTGGGTTTGAGATAGCATTAGAAGAATTACGGGTGCCGGTCGCATATTCCCTGTCATTACCTGACTGCAGCACCCTGGAAGCCAAAGAGTGGATCGGACAGAACCACGGCGCGCATGCCACACATCCGCCTTAAATCAGCGAGGGATGCCATTGATTGAGCGCGAAACTGACATAACCGATGATCCCTTGTCCGCGCCGTGACCGTGCGCCGAGCGTTCGCTCGCACCCTCTGAAAGAGGAGGAACCAGGAGGCGAGACATGAGGTAATCGTTGGTCCAAAATGGCCGGAGGTTCGCAAAGGCAGGTATGAAGTAAACTCTTGTATTACCATTTGTCCCTTCAAACGAACAGGATGAGCCAGAATACAACTATCCAGGTCGTTGTGTTCGGAGAGGCACACCGTCAACTCAGGGTGGGGTTCATGTTTTAGTCGCATTACAGTACGGCTACATATAGTTGTCCTTGTTGGTAAACATATCAATACGATATCTTCGTCAAGGCAAAAGTCTTACCTGTTGTACATTGCATCTAGTACATTACACACATTACAATGTCATACTCGCTGCACCAGAGTCGCGACTTCGATCTTCGTTCCAAGGCCTTTCCTACATTACAATGTCATACTCGCGAGACCAGAGTCGCGACTTCAATCTTCGTTCCAAGGCCTTTCCATCGTGTCTCAGCGCGGGGCTCCTGTGAGGCCTCTGAGGGCATCTCTGTCAGGATTTTGGCAATCCACATGGGGTCCGTCAATGGCGTGAGGTCATCACGCTTGGGTAGTCGCTATGGGAGGCAGATAAGTCTCTCAAGGATCAAGAGATTGCGCGTTGACCCTACCCCTTTGACTAGTGAGTAAGGAGCTTCCCATCCACTAGTCTCACGCACGACCAGTGGTGGAGAGGACGTGAATGAATGGTATATGCGAGTGTCGTACGTACGGAAGAGCACGTTGTCCACCCTCAATGTGAAACGTTGTAGGATGAAAATACAAGTAGGCATGACACGCTACCGTGAACATCAACTCTTAGCTCGTGACTTGGACATTGGGTTAGGACGTACAATTCGAACCAGTAGATGTGATGCCCCATTGTCGTGCAATTCATCTTCAAACAGGGGAATCTCCGCGTAGAACAAAATCGGGTCATGGCGCGTTAACTCAGCCAAAGGTATCTTGTGCTTGGGATCCTTGCAATCAGCAAGTTGCCAATCTATACCCTTGGTAGACGAAGGCTCTACATGTCCCGAGTACATTGTCGTATATGTCCAGTCGTATGGCTTGGTAGGGACAGTCTTAGGCATTGGGATCTGCGAGTTCGGATTTGTGCTGAAATGGCCAGTCATGATCTATGAGTAGTTGATGAACTAGAATGTACATACCGGCTCTTCAACCAAGCATCTGCGTGCCCAACCTTGACTCCACCATCGCCATCCTGGAGCTCGCCGTTCCTCACGCCCTTCAATGCTTCCTCGGTAGTGAACGCAAAAAGCCACCCGCTCTCTTTATGGTTCAGCTTGAGATAGTTGTCTCCAAAAGTCATCTCCGGCAGTGGAATGCCCCCGATCGCAGCTTGCAACGCGTCGCATCGTCCAGCATTTGAGATAGGGTTTGTGCACGCAGTAATAGTCCAGGATCCGATATCGATAGTGCGAGAATTTGGAGACTCTTTGAGATGATGCAAGGGAACAGAGATGGCTGCAGACATTATGACTTCTTCAAATGAAGGCAGGCGAAGAGGGTCAGAGGGGTTGGAAGTCGGGCAAGTCGTCGTGAATGGTGAGCGCGTCCGGCAAGGCGCGTCTTTGGCATTTGCTTCTTCGCTTGTACCTGCCTCCAGGGTCCCCACCGCTAGTCGCGAAGCATTACACCAACTCACAGCGTGACTTCTGACGCTTGTCATGGACAATTCACGACCGTCGTCGCCTGATGCTCCACCACAGGATCTGTGGTCCTCCATCCTAGACTCGGTGTCAACCTCGCGCTCGATACCTTCAAAGCAAGTCATCCTGCTCGGCGAGCCATCCTCAGGGAAGTCAACTCTCGTGTCAGCTCTACTCCAGAAGCCCCCGCCAGATGAAACAAAGGAAGACCAGCGCACGGATTTCGCCATTGGGTACGATTGGGCCGATATACGAGACGACGCGGATGAAGGTGCGTGCGAATGCTCCATCTATGAAGTCAACTACAGGTATTCCTCTCCCAGATACCCTTGCACGACTGTCCGTATACACAGTACCATCTTCTGCACCATCATACAGCGCGCTATTACCCTACTTTGTCCCTCCGAGGAGCTCACTACCTCATACCCTTGTAATGATTGCCTTAGACTGGACACGGCCGTGGTCATTTATCCAGGAACTGGAAACATGGTTGCAATGGGTGGAGAAGTGGGTGAAGGGGGACGGTTCTCGAGACCTGGATATCGCCAAGGAAGAGAACCGCGAGCGATGTGCGTAAACCCCTTACATATTCTTCAGTCTCAGCTAAGTCCATGGATGCCTCGTGAAACAGTGCAAGCATATTGGCAGCATTACACAGAACCTTCCGCGGAACCGCTACCTGCAACGGCGACTGTATCCGGCACTCTGCTACCTCTGGGGCCAGGTACTCTTACTCACAACTCCGCCGGCGTTCCGATTGTGGTTGTCTGCACGAAGGCGGACCTCATTGACGAAGGGAACGACATCATTGGTTCTGGCCCATCCGGTATGGGTGGTATGGTGAAAGGTAAAGGTGGAGAATGGGAAGAGCGCACCGACAGTATCATGCAGGTTCTCCGGGCGATCTGTCTAAAGTGTTCGTGATTCTTACCTATTTCGTTAGTTCCCGTCCTAACAATGAAGGCATATAGATGGCGCGGGACTCTTCTACACAACACCACAACCGGCGACGCTGCAAGTTTTGAGACAATATACCCTCCACACTCTCTTTATTCCTCCTGCTCCGTCACCAGCCATGGCATCTGCAGGCGAAGTGACAGCACCTCCTCGCAACCCTTTCCCTTTCCATCACAAAGCAAATGCTCTCGACCGTGACAAGATTGTCATCCCGGCTGGATGGGATAGTTGGGGCAAAAGTGCTGTTCTTCGAGAAGGGTTCGACCCTAAGTTGTGGGGCGAGGCTTGGGAGAACGACCTGGACGCCTCCGATGATGATGTAGGGCCGAAGGCGACGAAATTGTATGCTGCTTTGGTCCCCGACCTCAGCCGCAAAGTGCGTCTCTTGATATTGCTTGTTCATCTGAGTTCTCACACACGCTCCGCAGCCCCCTCCTCTTCCTCCTCTTAACAACCCAACTCCGGAGCAGGTATTCCTTGCGAAGAACTACGACGAGAACGCAAAGAATCCAAATCGCGATCCTCGCGGCGCGTTCCGGAACCCCAGCGAGTCTGCCTCCGCGGGTATCGTCGGCCCAATGGGCAGCAGCAGTTTCAACCTACCGAATGTCGAGCGCGCACTAACCGAGATGGAGGGATCGACTGCTGGCGTCAGCCCGCTTAACCAGAGTGTTGCAGGCGACTCAGCACGGAAGCTCGGCAGTCGAGCTGTAGCAAGGCCGCCACCCTCGAACCTCTCTGTTCCCACTTCAAGCGTGGCTATGGGCCTCGGACGAACCTCCGTGCCATCTCCAGCACCGTTATCTGCTACGACACCTAGCTCCGCGGATGACCAGACGCAGCACCAGGCCCTCAAGAAATTCTTTGACGACCTGATTAACAAGAGAAGGGTAGATGATAGACCCGCTGCTGCTAAGAGTCCTGAAGGCGACGCCGGTCCGGAAGAAGGCAGTTGAGCGTTTATGTAGTGTGCGCGTCATCTTTACTATATCATACTATTCCTCCATAATATGCACTGAACGGTGTGACTAGATTACAAGTGGTGTGCGTAAATTATGCTTCTTCAATGAGCTGTGTTATTATGTATTGAAAAGTCGGAAAGCCAACATCATTGTCATGGCTCACACACTTCCGCGACTCACTGTATACGTACTCGGAGAGCCGGGTTTGATTTGATTTGCGTCAAGTATACCCACAGCCGCTCGCTGACAAAACCTAACACCGAGCGGCGAGTATAGCCAGATGACCATCGCTTCCGTGGTTCTAGACCTCATCACAACCCCACTGCCCCAGCTGTGGAACACGGACTCTCCCCGTGACTCTGAGATTACTTCAGAGCTCGCCTCCCATCCTCTGCAGCCCACCACAAGACAGAGATTCCTCCTCTCATGTCCGCTGATATTCGTTTTCCAGAGTTATCCGCCGCCCACGTTCACCTACCACAGAGCGTAGATGTGCAAGGCGATGGTGATGTCGGTGCCAAATCCACGCTCCAGGGCATCGATATGTCTACTGTCGTCGAAGTATCAGGAACCATTGGGCATGGGCTATCGGAAGCAGACATTTCTCAACGTCCACCTTTCCTCAGACATGACTCCGCCCCGACAGCTGTTGCGCGCCATGACGGAGAAAAGGGAAATCTTGAGACCATACCATCTGACCCTGAGGGCAATAGTCCCCCGACTCCAGAGGATCCTATAGTGACATATCCACCGAGTGTGCCTCCGGCGCTGTCCACAGGATCTCTCAGTGAAAGCATCAATCTCCGTCGCTTGCGTATGGCTTCCTCATTCTTCACACTCTTCCTTGCTGGGTGGAAGTCAGTCAGTTCTCTCATGTTGTATGACATGATTTAATAGCTGATCATCTCACATATCACAGCGGCGGCGCTACTGGGGCGTTGCTTCCATACATCGAGCACACGTACAACATCAACTACGCTCTGGTTTCCGTTTTGTTTGTCTGCACGTTCCTCGGATATATCGTTGCGGCCGCTGGAGCTGGTACACTCGCTCGGAGAATCGGTTTCGGACACGCTATGCTCATCTCCACAATACTGGAGTTGGCCGGGGTAGGTGTGCCTTCGCGCGTGATGGTGCCCCTTGTGATGTCTGAAGTGTTTTCACCGCATTGCACACCGGATAGAACATTATCAACAGCTCACAGCAAGTCAGCTATGGTTTGATGTGTTTTGGCTTCTTCGTTGTTGGAATGGCGTTTGCGACGCAGGTCGGCTACACTGAACCTGTCTATCACCTTACCCTTACTGATGTCGAATATAGCTTGGGCTTTGCAACGCATACTTCGCAACGCTTTCCAAGCCGCTCATGTGGACGGGCATCCTGCATGGAATCTACGGGTTGGGCGCATTTGTGAGCCCTCTAGTGGCCACAGCCATGGCCACCAGAGGGATACCAGTACGACCGCATCAACTGTTCGCTATGGTAGTATCGATGGCTGACTTCAACATGCACTAGTTCCACTTATTTTATACAACAAACGTCGCAATGAACATTCCTGTGTCCGCCCTAGCGTGGGCCGCTTTCCGTGGGCTCCATACCCTCCCTCACAAGCCGAATGAGAGACCACAGGCTGATATTAACACCCCGATCAACGCCTTCGGCGCGGTACTGCGTAGTCGGGCTGTGTGGACTCTGGCAATCTTCCTCATGCTTTACGTTGGGTAAGTGCTAAACCAGAGCGATTCTCTCTTTCGCTGCTGAACACCCTTCCAGAGCCGAAGAATCAATGTGAGTAGCTATTAGCACATGTAGCTATAACAACAACCTTACTGTGAGACATCCACGCAGCGGTGGTTGGATCGTCTCGTACATTCTCCAGGTGCGCCAAGGTAGCCCAGAAGGCGCATCCTGGGTCGCATCCTGCTTCTACCTCGGTCCGTTCTCGTCCTCCCCTCTCTCCTGCACGCCCGCAGCATGCTCACTCACGTCGAAAATACCCGATCCAACAGGCATCGCACTCGGGCGCATATTCCTGCCGCCGCTGAACATGCTCATGGGCGAACGCCTCGCCGTCATGGTCTACCTCGCGCTCGCGATCTGCCTCGAATGCCTCGCGTGGCTCCTCCCCTTCCTCGCCTCCACCGCCGTCTGCACCGCGCTCGTCGGCGTCGCGATCTCCACGTTCTACACCGCGGCGATCACCATCGGCGGCAGGCTCGTTCCGCGGGCCATGCACGCCGACGCGTTCGCGCTCATGAGCTCCATTGGCCAGAGCGGGAGTGCGTTCTGGCCCCTCGTCGTGGGCGTGATGAGCACGAAAAAAGGTATATGGGTCGTTGAGCCCACCGTAGTGGCGTTGCTCGGCGCACAGGGTGTGTGTTGGATGCTCGTGCCCCGCGCTGGGAGACATGAAGAATAGACGTGACGATGCGATGCCGTCCCACTTGTGTACAAAATGTTGATATGTCTATCACTCTGTACATACATACATAGACTTTCCTACTGTCTAGCATTCGACGACACGCCTCAAGCTCGAACGAGAGAGCGAGCATATACACGCGACGACATGATATGCATTCAATTCAACGGGATGGAAGCCAGAGAAACGAATACGTATATCATATACGCAGACCATCAAAGCACTGAAAGTACTGAGAATGACATGACCAGAAACAAGCACACGTAATGTATCTGCATGGACAATATAACATATGTAGTATCACCTATATGGGAATGGAGAAATGGGGGGACGAACAACGGGACGTGACGGAACTAGCGTAGCCTAGCAGGGGACACGGCAGTGATGATGGAGGAGCGAGATGAGTGGGGAAGGGGAAGCGAGCATTCGTAACGAAACGGTCCACGCGTTTGTACACAACATGATAGAGCAGAATGCGAGGCGAAAGACAATAACATGCAAGGACGACTAATAGTAGACTACGGGCTGCGATGGGTTATGCTGGTGGTTGTGGTGGTGCTCCGGATGGTACGCCTCGTAATGCATGCCCGGCTGGGACATGTCCATGTAAGGCACATAGCCATACTGCTCAGGGTAGTAGTACGGCTGAGGGTATGGTGCGTAGCCAACAGTAGAGTCCATGGACGGTGCGTGTCCATGCCCAGAAGAATGTAGCGCTGCGTCCTGCGGGACTGTCTCATCACCATGCACCGAGATATACGATGGTTGCTGGGTCTCATCCATTGTAGCAAAGGCGACCGAGGTCGAGAGGCTGCTCCGCGGGTGAGAAGGCCGTGATAGCTTCTTACCGTCCCCGGCATCAGCGGGCGCACGAATCTCAATGCGGCTGCTCTGGCGCGCAGGGGAAAATATTGGAACACCAGTGGTGGGATCGACGAATGATGGAATGGGTGGGGTATGAGGGGTGTGAGGGTGTGTGAGGAAGTCAGGAGAAGCCGCCGAGTGGTGGCGAAGGTGAGACGGGACAAACGGCATTCCCAGCGAGGGATGGTGTGCGTGCATCATAGGCCTGGGGGTATACATAGGAGGAGGCGTTGGTTGGATGTAAACCGGACGACCTGTGGCATACTCATATGTCATCCCCTGGTGATTGACGGCGACACCTGGTGGAAGGGCTGGTGCGTAAGCGTACGGCGACCCATATGGCGGCGATGTAGGGGGAGGTGCAGGAGAGAAGCTCGTCTGAAGAGGATGAAGTGCCGGAGGTGCCGGATGGGAATCGGGCTCCTCCGACGGGGTGGCAGAACGATGGTCTGAGCTCGTTTCCTCGGAAGCGGGGGGGTTTCGGAGGATGGTCTCCTGGATCTGCGCGCTGGGCGATGATCGACCGTCAGCAACGGGCAGGGTCGTGAGCTGCTCGATGGAGTGCCGGACCTCCTCAACCACGGGCTGCAGCACATGTTGCGAAGGTGGAGGGGATATCATGGCAGGAATAGCCTGTTGAGCAGAGTCTGTGGGCGACGACAAGGATAGTAAGAGGTCGACACGGCGATGCGGAATCGCATTTGGCCGAACAGTGAAAACTTCCTCGAGCGAAAGCTCTTCAACAGTAGTCGCACGTGTAGTAGTCCCTTCAACGTCAGTAGATGGCACTTCTGCAGCTTTGGCCGTCCCGGAAGAAGCTGGGATCCGAACCATGATAACCTTCTCCGCCTCTTCCTGGACAGAACTGGCTTCCTCAGGCTTGTTCGGGATTCCTGCAGCACCTCGTGGAGGTAGCCTAACAATGAGGGATGTTTTCCCACCAGGAAGCTTAACCCTAACGCCGGGCCCCACTCCGGGACGGGGTTTGGTGGCGAGGTCGTTGTAGAGGAAGATGTCGTGTTGCTTTGTCCACATATGTTCTGGCTTCTGTACGTACCAGACGCGATCTCCCATAGACACGTTGGATGAGAGTGTACGCGGAGACATCGAGGTCGTTGGGGAGAAGGAGCCGCCACGGCCAAAGCCACCTCTTCCTCTTGCAGGAACAAAGACTCTTCCACGGACGCCAATGCCTCTTTGAGGCATGGAGCCGGCTTGTTGTTGCACTTGAAGCGTACGTCGCCGATCGTCCCGTCTCTTCATTTCCTCAAAGCCATCATGGGTCCATGGCCGCTCGACGGGAGGCACATCGGTTAACTCATCCTTGAGTTCGCCGTCGTCCTGTGGGAAAAAGCGGCCAGGGTAGAGCCCGCGACCGCGACCGCGCATGTTGAACGTGCCACGGCCCCGACCGCGAGTTTGCCACCGACCTCTCCACCATCCACTCAGACTTCGCAGATTCTTGTCCAACAGACGGTCGTCATGGCCCCAGAACTCTCCTACCTTGGGCACGAAGGATGGATCGGATTCGAGGCGCTGTTGATACGCTTGGCGCGCGGACTGCCCTCGCAAGCGTATAGAAAACGTGGAGCGCGAAGAATCGTGGGAGGTGGATGCTACAGGCTCCTCCTCTCCAAGTGCTTCTTCAGCAGGCACGGATTGGGAGACTGGAGCAGGGGTAGCAGGGGGAGGAGCCGATGTCGCTCGAGCAGCAGATGGTTTCTTGCCTGCTTTGTGACTTTTGCGCGAACGACCGGCGGGAGGTGAAGCACGAAGCTCGAGACGACTGGGATCCATATCTGCAAAATCGATGACGGGCAGTTCGGCAGCGCCATTCTCAGCCTCGCCGGCCACCATCTCAGCCCAGTTGGTCGCATGGGCGAAGATACCGGCATGGCTGCTAGATGAATCCTTCGTGGAGCCATTGGCAAGCCTGTTGAGCTCGACGGGAGGGGGGCTTTGAGTGGTGCTCGGAGTTACGACTTCCGAATGAGCATTGGCATGAAGATTAGAGGAGGAGGACTCTGAGTCCGAGTCGGAATCAATGGAAGAATTGTCATCGTCTGTTTCCGAGTCTGTCCTGACCTCCCGTTCGATTTCTTCATCGCTCTCGAAATCGTCCTTGGCTGGACCTCTCCTCTTGACAGCACGCCTCTTGCGAGGGATGGGGTTGGAAAATGAACGCTCGAGGGGCTTAGCGAGCTTGGAAGACGAAGCAGATACGGCAACAGGCATGACGAAGATCTGAGGAAGGGACAATGAGATCAGGATACCGCGGAGCTCTTTAGCCGAAGAACGCACAGGTGAAATGTGAAAGGGCACTAATATTGTATGCAACAGTCGTGTCGTGAGCAAGGATAGCAAGCAAGGAAAGAGAACACTAGCAAGGACTGCGAGGAGATTGTGAAGGTCGTCGTGGGTGGCGATGAGGAGAGCAAGACACACAGCGGCCACGACGTCCTGCGGTCACAAAGAGCGGCCCCGGATTTGTCAGCAACTCCCATCACCTTATCCAGACGAGTCAGCTCCTTCGGCCGCAAATATTCACATCCTACCGCAGTGTCATTGTCATGCTCCCCTGTCCTTTCTCTCCTGACTCGTTCCCGCATAAGCGTCGTCGCACAGATCGCTCACAGCAGGAATCAACTTTTGAATAGAGCGTAAGTATTTGCTAGAGTAAATATCAACGTACTTTGGGCGAATCGCCCGTTCTCGACCAATGAGAAGTCATAACGCTCGTCCCCACTCTTTACATGAACTCCAGCAAATACGCCCTAATGACAGGCTGGCGAATCTTCGCACATTCTCTCCACCTGCTCGCATTCTGGAGCATAACATGAATATTAGAGCGTATCTGAGGGAGTGTATATCAAGAATCATTAGTTTGTATCAGTGAATCGTTACTCAAGAAAGAGCCCCACCTACTTGAACTTCAGATTCGGGGTCTTCTTACACAATCCAAGCTGAGGGTGGTATGCACCTGTGTCGAGAGAGCGCAACAGACCATGCGCAACCTTTCCATAAGAAGCAATTCGGGGTACCAATTGCTCGTGGGGTCTGCCCACTCTATATCATCTTGACGATCTTTACTTGAACTCACAACGTTACTTGATAATCTCTAGTATATATTCCCTCAAATACGCTCTATTGTTACCTTCGCCCATACTGCAACCTCCACATCCTCTTGCGATATCAAGTTCAAATGTTCAACGCCCTTGTTTGGTGCCCTCGATCGTTCTCTCACTTTTGTCTGCAGTGTCTACTTCCGTTGCCAGTGCCCGCCTGTTACACTGCTAATAGGCTCCGACAGGCGTGTCAATGCCCCCAAAGCTTCATCTGTATGCCAGCTATAGATTTATGAGCTCATAGGGAGAGTCTGACTTGACTAAGGGTTATTCATTCTCCGTATATGCGCTCATCAGACGCTCTAGCCATTTGTTTTCACAGATGGCGTGCAGTGTTATGCTGTATGGATGCTACAGATGTCTTGTGAGTCACCAGTCACTACCCATCACCAGTGACCTCCATCTTACTTGATACCCTTTATGTTGTAGGACGTTGGGCGCTCTTTCTGACAGATGGGGTCAGTCATTACGCATTCATGCCACGCATCTGTGTACATGGCTGATGAGTGCGTGACCACAACGAAGGCACCTTGTCAAAGGCTAGTCAAGGTACACTGACCTGCTGTCTGTCACTCGTCAGCACATCAGCGCATCAGCACCCAGGTAGGTTTGTTCCTCTTGGAAATAATGCCCGCTGGCAATGTCGTCCAAGCCCGCCTCCATCTCGTCTACCACGTTCGCCCCTTGCTTCAGTCCAATCCCTGGACCGGCGTGCCATGCTCCTGCTCATGGTGCATACCGTGTGTTGCTGTCTGAGTTTCACTTCCCTTCGTTCATTCCCCGCACTTCCCTTCTTGCTCATCTCTGCTCCCATTATTGCGGCCGTCCCGCGAACCGTTGTCATCGATGACGCCTATGGAGATGCGGTCACAGGAGCATTGCCAGTGTACGCTCCCTCCACAAGCTGGACTCAGGGAAAACCTTGCGTATTCGATGAAGAGTGCTTTGTGAATCCCGATGCGAAGCAGGTTGGGAGCGGTACCTGGCATGATTCCGTAGGGAAGTCACCGGACGCCCCTACGCGGACCATTGATTTCACTTTCCAAGGTACGTACCCTTGTTGCTTCTCATGGGCGCTCAGGCTCCTGGAAGGTCATAACCTGAATTTTACTCATGAAAGGGAACTCGATTGGTGTCTACTGCATCATATCCGAAGCTGACCGCGTAGAGATCGCTGTGGCAAACATGACCTTCGAGCTGGACGGGGAGAAAGTTGGAGAGTTCTTCCACGATCCCGACGGATCTATGGATGCATCGGGGGAATACATTATTCATTATAACGTCCCGGTGTACCAAAATACATCCATACCCCAGGGAAACCACTCGTTGCGAGTCCGCTCGGTTGGTTACTCGCGTATGTTGTTTGACTATGCACAATACACGTATGTCATGATTCATAGTGATATCCCGACATGCTGTGAACTTACGCTTGTGTACAGAATTGAGGCCGAATCGGCAAATCATACTACTACTGCGCCATCCACCTCCAGGACCGAGGTTGGTCAAAATGATAGCTCACACAAAGCAGAAACCTCTTCCCGCGCTGATCTTGCAACCATACTCGGCGTTGTTGGGGGTGTCGTCGGGTGTCTAATCATCGGCCTTCTCGTGTTCCTCCTGATCCGTCGGAGACGGCGTTTGGGTGGTAACAAGGTGCATCGCATCGATATCCTCAAACACGAGCGACGCTTCTACGGTAAGGACGATGTAGACTCACGGAGCTACATGTCTCTTCCTGACTCGGAGTCTGTCGTTCACGAACGCCCCGCGAGCCCCTGCACCTACACGGACTTGAGCACTGCGCATTTTCGTGAGGATCCGGGGTATCAATCGGCGTGCTCCTCCCCCACTGAATCCATTCCTCTCATTCACGTCCCTGCGCCCACCTTACACTCCGATTCATCTTTACCCCACATAGTCGTCACTGGTACGGAGACACGCCTTGTCGGCCCAGACAACTCGATAGCACGCTATGCGCGGCGGCAGGTGTCTGAGCGGGAAACGGAGCTTACCCGCCGGATGCGCGAGATGGAAGCTGCGTTGGTCGCCAAGTATAGAACTCCCGCACCGCTGCCGTCTGCTGACGCGGCGGCAAGTGAGTCTGCGCAACAGTCGACTGTGACCAGGGCTGGTAGTGTCCGTTCTGCCGGGAGCGGCTCGGAGGCTGCCCTACGGGAACAATTGGACGAGCTGAAGATGGAGATGGAGCACATGAGGGCGGTGCAGCAGCAGCTGGCTCTTGAGCTCCGAGATGCCACAGAGCATCCACCGGAATATCAATGACTTCTCTTCTATAATCAGAACCATTGTATTAGACGACATATCTACTGTTAGCAATAGCTGGCTATGTGGACTTACCACTAGGCTCATTCATGCCTGTTTTAGGGATCTTTCTATGTGGGTAACAGTGGTCGGTGGCACGACGTTCAATCACTACACTTCCCAAAAACTTTCTATGTGGGTAACAGTGGTGGGTGGCATGACGTTCTTAATCACTACACTTCCCAAAAACGGAGGTGCGCCAATCGTATAGCATAGTAGATCCTTAAGTAATGGTCTATCATAGCTTTGTGTGAGCGCTTGTTCGAGACTTACTACCTCAAGCTTCCACATCGGCAACTCCGATACTACAAGCCTCAGACGCGTCTCACCACGAGAATCAGCAACTCTAGCTGCGAGAGTAACGACAAACTGTCCAACGAAGAATGTCTCACCAACTTGCAGCCGCAAATTCTAAGGATGAGGAGGATGTCCCGCCCCCAGAGCGGCCTCCATCGCCTCCACCGCATACGACATTCTCCGCTCGAGGACTCCATGTATGAATGCACCAACCGCGCCTATCTCTCCATGGACGTCGATGGTGATGGGTCGCGTTTCTCTATCCTAGGCCCCAACCTTCTCCGCCTTCCGCCCGCGCGACATCCGCTTCTCGTCCCAGCAAGCCATGAACCACATCGCGTGGAGTTGTGACGGGAAGAAGCTCGGTGCGGTCGGTATCGACAAGATTGCGCGGGTCTGGCAGCCGGAGAAGAGCGTACGTGTGTTCGGTTGTCGTCGCTGAAGGTGTGATTGACCCGGGCTGCAGATGGAACACCGTTCTGCAAACACGTTCCCCGGAGGCCATTCGGACGACGTTGATTACATGGCATGGAACCCCACCCACCCGGAGCTCTTCTGTACTTCAAGTCAGAAAGACAGGAGAGTCGTGTTTTGGGACGGAAGACGTGAGTGTGAACACTTCCTGCGATTCAATTCGACAAGGGCATCTCACGTGCATTCAAGAAAGCCGCCATGTGCAGCAGATACAATTGAAACTTGCCCCAGTGCAACTCAACTATGCGCCCGACGGGAAGTCCATCCTCTACACCACCACCAGCAAGATGCTAGGCACGCTTACGTTAGGCAGGGAGGGCGAAGAGACCAAAGACTCATGGCGAGTTGTAGACATGACTGGGGTGCGTATCCCATGTTGCGATAGTGAAACTATCGTGTCGAACATCTTGAGCACTGTAGAAGCAGACAAACGCGTCAACAGCCACTTTCAATCACGCTGGAAACGGCATCGTCCTCACGCATCAGTCGGAGCATATCATTCGTATCCTTGACTACCCCGACCTTGCCGTGAGACATAACACACCTGCTCACATCGGGGGATGTGTGGCTGCTGCTCTTGACCCTAGGGGGAGGTATGGTTCTCAATCCCCTTCATAGCTGAGCTAAGATGTGTGTGTCTTTTTAACGCAGATACCTCGCTTCCGGCGGAAACGATTCCATAGTCAACCTCTTCGACCTTTCGGAATGGATTTGTGCACGCACAATCACCGCCTGCGAGTACGTCGCCGAACCCCAAGTTTGTGCAAAGCTGGCATGTTGATTGACCGACGAATATGCGCCACAGTAACGCTATTAACGCGCTCAGCTTCTCCCATGACGGAGAGTTCATCGCTATCGCTAATGCGGGCAACTACATCGATATCGTAAGCCCTCTACAGGCTTCTCATATCACACACAGCCGTTGACGATACACTATGCTTGCAGTGCGCTGTAGAGACTGGCATGCCCCTCCACCGTGTGCCCGCACTTGGCGCATCGCCCACAGTCAGTTGGCACCCTTCGAAACACGTCATCGCATATTGTGGGCAAACAAAGATCCGAGAAGGCGGCCCACCGCCTGCGGCCTGGATCAGCTTGTTCGGACCAGGGATGTAGAGCGTGCTTGATATTGTATGCTGTATTGTCGATACTGACCCAGCTGCCAAAACGATTGAGAGCATTCGGATCAGGCAAAGTCTGACAACGGATAATCATTCAAAATTGCATATGGGAAACGACAGCTAAACTGAAAAGCGTGCAGCTAAGGGCTTCAGCGACGAATAGACTAGCTATGCGCGTACTGAGCAGGCAAGGCAGAGGTATATGTGCATGGTAGTAAAGCACCGACACAGCAGCGACGAAACAAGCGATGAGCATGCGTTGCATGCGAGAAGGAAAGCGATGCGGGAGAGTTCGTACGACAACGTGACCGACAGCGTGAACGTAGCGTGCGACGTGAGAGACAGTAATACGTAGTGGACACAACTTGGAGATGTATGTATGTAGAGCAGTGAGACATAGAGATAGCAGAGATATAGAAGACAAACAGAAAGGAACGCATAGGGGCATAGGGTGGAGACGCGATAGCAACAGAAAACGAGAAACGACAACTGCAACAGCTTGAAAATAAACGACAAGGCGAAGTTGCGAGTACGATGCGGAAAATTGACAGCGATGCGAAAATTCAAAGCGATAACTCATCGACAAACAATATGTAACATGATGAGAGCCTCAGCGCGGAGAATGTCATTGTCAGTGACTGTACCTTTCGATAATTGTGTGTTTAGTCTTGGGAGCCTATCGTCGACGGTTCAGTACCCAAGCACCCCGCGCTCGACCTCCGAGGGTGGGCGAACGATGACGTTGGGGAGAACCTCTTGCTGACGGAGCAACGCGCGTTCCCTGGTAGTCTCAGAGCGCGAAAGTTTGAGCGGCTTGAATCCAGCCTTGACCTTCGCGAGCCCACCAGACAGGTCAGCGTTCTCGTCTGACAGCTTGCTCTTCTTCGCAAGGCTAAGCGGCTTCGTCTCCGTTCTCTCCAGATTAAGATCGCGGTCCTGGAGGAGCGAGAGCGGGCGCAGGCCACCGCTGGGCGGGGAGGTGGGCTTCATGTTGCCCTTCTTGCCCTTGCCTTTGTTCTTGGGCGACTTAGGCACCAGAGGGCGGATCGCGCGTGCGGACCACTGTGCGAGACTCCGGCCGGTGCTAGGCGCAGCGACGTCCACCACGGGCGACTCGGGCACGTTCTCGTCTGAGACGATGTACTTGATGCTCGAGCGGCGGCTCTGCTTGGGACCATCACGGAGTTGCGGGACAGGCGGGATGTGGCGCGGCTTGGACTTGTGCTGCGTGCGCTTCGACTCGTGAGGGGTGCTGGACGCAAGCGGACCATCCGCTTCAGGGTCGAAGTTCTCGGGGTCGAAGAGCGTAACCTCAGAAGTAGCGGAAGGAGGCGGCATGCGAAGCTCCTGGTCGAGAACGGTGATCAAAGTCGCGAGCGAGTTACGTGATTGGCGGGAACTCGCCCTATCTTCATGAACCTCGGTGGGTAGGGGCAGTGTGTCAGGGCCGAAGGTCCTCGCAGAGACGGGACGCTCATGCTGAGTACAAGCCGCAGGAGAAGCGGGCCGGAGCAGCTCCTCGTCCTCGTTGACGACATTGAGGTGTGAAGCGGAGTTGGGAACAAGCACCCCCTCGTAACCATAGACGGTGTTGCGTCTGTAGCTATTGTCGATGGGGTTAGATAAATCTTGACCAAACTTGCTCTCGAGGGCGCGGTTGAGTTCATTCCGCCAGGTTGACAGAGCGTGTATTCCATCCTTTCCGAGGCTTAGGCTATAAGGGGATGATTCAATAAGAAGCGTACGCAGACATACTGTGAAACGTACCTAGGCAGACTGAAGTGGTTACGACGATGGCCGGATGCCTTCCTCTCCCTCGGGGCCGTCTTCCTCTGTTCAAGAGGAGTCGAGTGCCAGTCAGGAGACGAGAAGTCCGTCGAGTAACCACCAAGCTCAACCGGGACAGTCTTCGAGCTCTTCTTCGTACCGGTTGGCATCCGGGGAGAGGGAGACGGGTTCCATCCCCAGTCCTCACGAACGCGGACATCGCTGCCAACCTTTAGCCCCGGAACAAGGAGGGGGAGGACCTTAGCCGAGAGCGCATCAATCTCCGCCATGTCGTCGCCAGCAATGGGTCCGAACGAGAAGCCGGCCGAAGAAGACGAATGCGAATGGGACTTGCGGTGCGACATCATGCGTGCCTTGCGTTCGCGCACGGATGGCGGTGTGGGTGGAAGGGGCGAAGCTGGCGGGGGGCTAACTGGGAAGCGGGAGTCGACGGTGGTGTCGCCGGTGATAGAGGAGACGGACCTAACGCGGAGGTGTTGAGAGGTGCGATTGACCTGCTTGGGCTCAACGCCGGTAGCAGACACACGGCGCACATGGGTAGGAGCGGTCGGCGAAGGTGGAACAGCTATGGTCTGTGCGAGAGCGGAGTAGTGACGCTGGGCGATCATGATCTGCGTCTGGAACGCCGCACTGTCTGAGGAACCAGAATAGTAAGAGCTTGCCTTGCTCTCCTTGCGCGGCCGACCGGGAGTTCTGCCAAACTCTGCACTGCGCTCGCTTTGTGCCGGGGTCGGGGGAACGGATTGCTCGGGCTGCATCTGAATGGGCAAGGGTGGGGTAACCGGCTCATCGCATCCCAACTTTTCACCTCCCGGCGGAAGGACAGCAAGCTTGGGTTTGGGCTGGAGCATACCAAGTGCACGGCTGAGCTTACTTTTGCCGTCAACCGCGTCACCGTTCGTGATCCAAACGTCGGTGCTGCGCCGGGACTCAACCACGGTAACACTGCCGCTGCGCTTGTATTCGTGCGAGTACTTGTAGGAGACCGTGGTACTTTGAGGAGATGGCGCACGGAGGACCGCCGAAGGTGGCTCGCTATAAGTCTCAAAGAGGTCCGTAGGAATCGGGATAGGAGAGCGGAAGAGCAGATTGAGGGTGAGAAGCGGAGCCGAGAGCGTGACGGAGAGAATCAACAGGATTGAAGCCGCGGAGCTAGCAGGAGAGCTAGGCGTAACCATGAAGAAGAACGGAAGACCGAGAGCCTGGTGCTGTAAGTCAGGGCGTGAACTAGTTAGCAGAGATACTTGAAAACTCACTTGGGGGATCCAAATCATAAGCATCCATCCTGCAGTACGGAAGATGGACATATCGAGGTCACCTGAGGCAGAAGAAGAGAAGCTGGTAAAACCCTTCTCGGCTTGAGCAGCCTCAGGAGTATATCCGTAGCCACCCAGCACCTCTGCGCTGGCCATAGCCGGGGTCATCGGGCGCGAAACAGCTGTCGAAGGCAAGAGGTCGGTGCCGAGTGCAGGCAGAGACGCAGCAGTAGGCGGAGGCGAAGAGGGGTGGGTAGTGGGAAAAGACCAGTTGGAGAGTGTGGGCTGATACTGCGAGGGTTCCGTTAGCCAGGATGACTGGGAGCCCATGCGAGGGGCCTGCCGCTTGAACGGGTCGGGGTCATCGTTAATCTGCGCGGAGGTAGTCGACGCGGGACGGTACGGTGCAGGTAACGGAGGCACGGGAGGAACCGACTCGTGACTACCGAAGGGAGTAGCTGGGTTAAACCAAAACAACGACTTGGGAGCGATCGACGGATGCGATGCCGTGGCAGGGTGAGGGAGGATACGCGCACTTGCGTTGGACGGAGCGCGGGAGTGTGTATGGTGCGTCGAGAATGAGAACGCAGATATACTGTCACAACGGGAGCTCGCGCGCGAGGTAATCCACGACGAACCGTCCTTGAGCGCGTTAATGTCCTCGGTCGCAAAGCTTGGACGAGGTTTCTCCTCAATAACGACCTTCGCGGGCGGCCACGGGTCGCGAATGTCATCGAGCGCGGCAAGGTTACGCTTGATGATGACGAGCGTGGCAACCAGGCAACCGAATGCAAGTGTGCTCAGCACTGATACTGTCGTGGAGTAAGCGGCGAGGCCAATGAAGAGGCTCTGGACGCTAGTTGCAGCAAGGACGCCTGCGAGAGCGGTCGAAGTTGCGACGAGGATGAGGGTAGGAGCCCAGAGCATCCAATGCTTGCCTCCGAATGCAACAGGCCGACCCAACCGGACGTGCAGAAGAGTTAAGCCGGAGATTATCATAAGACACGTTTGACGGAGGGTCATGGCAAACCAGAGCCTGACGGCAGAAGCGGGATCATTGACCATGGAGTAACCCGTGGGCCCTCCAAGGTATTCATTCACAGCTTGCCATGTGAAGATGATTAGGGCGAGTAGATCGCAACAAGCGAGCCAGAGGTGGCTCTTGTCTGCTGGGGAAATTGACCGATAGTTAGGAAGACCAAATTCGGACTGTAAAGCACACACTGTCAGCTAATCCGCGGATGTTAGTATAAGGAAGATACTGGATAGCTTACGGGGCGGACTCGACGGCTGAGGGGATGGGGTGGAAGAATGGGGATGAGAATGCGAAGAATGACGAACGCTGAGCAGATGAATGAGACGAAAGCAAGGGCGAGCGTCGGAATGAGAGGGATCATATTGGCGTGAGTTCTTGAGGGGTTAGTAGTGTCCCGGAGTTTTGAGAGCCTTGAGGGAGTGTCGTGTGCGTTGTGCGTAGGGGCGTAAGGCCTTCGTGGAACCGTCGAGCAGGGAACAAGTCGAGGTCGTGAAGAGAGGAACGTTGGCTCCGCTGATTTCGTTGCGCACGTCTTGCCCTCGATTCGAACCGTGGTAAATAACCTATGGGTACACCCACACGAACAAATACTGAACAAACAGCGCCTATTGTGCCGTGCGTGTAGGCGTGTTTGTCACGTGGGCGCGAATGCGGGGCGCTGTGACTCAGATGTGACTGTTACATACTACTTGATCACACTGTGCGAACACGGGAAGCGCCAAAGTCCATGGCAATTTGGCGCTTCTGAGCCTGAGTGTCGTCCAGCACCAAACATGTCGTCCCTCCCGTCGCCGTTCACAGCGGCGCACAGCTTCTATGTCAAGTCTCTATACCGCCGTATTCTTCAAAATGAACTAGATTGGATTGTTCAGCGAGACTTGTGGAGGGCCCGCGCTGTCGCTATCCGAGCACAGTTCGAAAGAAACCGGTGCGTACCCATGCTACTGAAGCTTGTCCAAAACCACCCATACACCCTTAATCTTTGCAATAATGTCAATTATTTGCAGAGACGTCCACGATCCTCGTGCGTTAGCCGCAATTTTTGCCAAGGCAGAAGCAGACCTTGCTTCAAGGAAACATCCTGACCCGTACCGGCGTAAGTGTCCGCATCTTTGTAGCAATCGCCTAGGGTTGACATGTGTGGTGTCTGAAGCCCCAGAGGCACCAGATGGCACGAAGTGGTATGTCTCTACGCTGCTAATGGTCCTTACTGGGTCTGATCGTTGTCTAGGGAGCGCAACCTGCCGGTACGTCCACAAAGAGAACATGACGCTGGGATCCTCGACTCAGCTCCTCTGTCCAGCCCCCAGTTGGACCCCTGTTCGAGCACGAGAAGTTCAACGAGGAGCACGGTCGGGCAGGTCATTGAGTACGCGCCATGTATACCTTACGTCCATGATGTGTCTGCTTTTCCGCATCGTGTGCATTGTAATGCATCCTGGGCGGTCTACATGGTCTTGTTGCGGTCTTGTCATTCGAGTGTTCTAGCCGCATGCTGTGGTGAAGTCCTGATAGTCCGAAGAAGGCTTGACACTGACGACGCTCGCCAATTATGAGAATTCCAATGTCTTGACCGAATCACGTCTGAAGCACATGCATGCAGCTTCTGGCTTGTACATCGCAAATACGATTGCGGGTGAATATAGGTTTAGGAAGGCATATGTGATCTCTGACGTCCTCCCGCGTCCTCAATCTTGCTCCGTTCCATTTGCAACGATATCACGTGTTGTGAGCAACCATCCGGCGCCCATTTCATTTTGGCTGGGGTAGAAGACGAGAGTTGTCCCCATCTAGCTGCGTTCTGCAGCTTCCCCATCGTTCTTCTCCTCTCGCCGTTGTCTGCAATGAACTACCTCCGCGGCGCGGTCAGCGCGATCAGTGCGCCATACCAGTACTACAAGGACCTCAACCCATCTACTCTCACAGGCGCCATCGACGTCATCGTCGTGCGGAGACCAAAGCGTCTTCCCGAACATCCCATCGAGAAGGCCGGCGGCCCACCAACAGAAGAAGAGACTGAGCTCGTATGTTCTCCATTCCATGTGCGCTTCGGCAAATGGCAGGTTCTGCGACCGCAGGATAAGAAGGTGCGCTAATACCCTTCACGTTCTTCGGCCCAGTTAGGCTGATCATAGTGTGCACAGGTCGATGTGTTCGTGAACGGGCAGCTCGTGCCCTTTCCAATGAAGATCGGAGAGGCGGGAGAGGCCTTCTTCGTCTTTGAGACCGAGGAGGAGATTCCAGAAAGTCTTGTTACCAGTCCCATCTTAGAAGCAACGGAGCCCGGAAAGACCAATGCACAGGCGCGAGTGACGGGTAGATTTGGTGCTGGTCCTGCCTCCCCGCCAGCCAAAGATTCTGCTGGAAGTAGCCAGGAACCTGAGTTCCTCGACTTGAACGCAGCGTCCGAAGGGCGGCCTTTCGAGGGCACCCCTCCTTCACCCCCGCATTCGCGCCAATCATCAGATGACGGCAAGTTTAGCAGTCCTGGTGTCCTATCACGGACAGCGGAACTCGGGAAGGCTATGATGGGTGTGGCGAAAGAGACGGAGAAGGCCGCGGCGGATAAGCTGAAGGACAAGACTTTCCTCGAGGCTCTCCAGGATACGGAGGAGGGGCCGCGCAACTTTTTGCGGAGGAAGTCATGGGGCGTGAACTTTCCACCTTTCGAGCAGAAGGGGGACGAAGTTTTGCCTAAGGGTGAAGTCCAGCAAGTGCACGAACCTGACGTCAGGTACACAGACAGTCAGTGAACACATTCCCCGCGTGGTTTGGAGTTGCCTGACCGACGTTCTTAGGTATGGTTTTTGACGTGGAGGGTTATCATGCAAATGCACACGGGCGAGAGGCTTCGGATGCGACATTGAAGTCTAGGTCGACGAAGTCAAGGTGCTCTGATCATTCTGAGTCTTCCAGTCGAGATCGAACCCCGGGACCCTCCAGTGAGTACCTATACCCTCGATTGCCCTCCTCCAAACATCACACATTTGTTGTAGGAACCCCCTCTCCGCCTCCTCACACCCCTTCGTTGGTTCCCTTTCCCCGTGCAACATCAGAACCCCCTCCTGATCACGAGAGCGAGTATGAGCACAGCTCTTCTCCTCGTCATGTCGCCTCCGCCTCCGCCTCCGTCACTCGCACACCTTCCACCACCGAAAGCCGTCCCCACCTTCCGTCCTTGCCCTCAATCCACGCATCCGAGACCGAGGCATACACATGGGACTGGGGCAACTTTCCCCAGAGAACTCCAATACGGAGCACCTTTCCCCATGCCCATGGTCAATTGTTGGGAACGTCATCTGATCTTACACTTCTCAGAGGGAAGGGTCGCATGATGTCCGACGACCCTGACACGCAATTCGAAAGCACACCTGATAGCGATGACGTAGCCTCGTACGGATTGGGTGGGCGATTGACAGTTGACAAGAACGATCGGACTCGGTATAGAGTATTCATCGAGGGACGGTCCGTTGAATTTGAGCTTGCCCTCATATCACCGAATTCACTGAAAGGGAAAAAGCTGCATGCCGGTACATTAGGCGGCCAGGACGAGGTGGAGGATTATCAGTTTTTCGAACATGGCAAGATTGACTTTGATCGCTTCCTCAGCGATGACAGTATTGTCCACGAGGATGACCTCGTCCTTCGATGGGGCTGTGACAAGTACGTCGAAAGCATCTCCCAAATGCAAGGCGAGACTAATCGAACTGTGTAAAGGTACATCCGGCGACAAGATGGCTCTCCACTCATGGAGGCGCTGGTGACATGGCGAGAAGCTGCGCTGCATGACAAGCGTTCATTGTTGTCCTCAAGGCCTGTGTCCCCGCAACCACTCTCGGAAGACGAGTCTGTTAAGTCTGAGGATGAGCTTGACCCTGGACGACGATTGAAGCGCACAGTGACGGATTTACCTGTCGAGATGAACGCGGGAGGCTCTGCGACTCGCACTCCAACATCTTCCTCATGGGTCCGTTGGTGGAGTCGTAGCCGGAGAGGAGAGACTACCCGCCCAGATATCGCGCATACAAGCTCAGAACCTCGAACCATCACGACGGTGTGTGATCGAATAACTTATCTCACAAAGTGTGTTGGTACTGACCTGTTATCAGGTAGTTGCAGAATCGATAGATCCTCCCATTGCTGAGTTGGCTGTACGTCGGACAACAACCTCAGCATCAGTTCCGCCCATCCCTATCTCCGAGGCGTTGTCCTCGTCAAGTACACCACAACCCAATGCTGAGTCAAAGCGGTTCGCCAAGACGCTGCGGCTTACCTCTGATCAACTGGTACGCTCAGCAGATGAGGAACAAGGGTGTGGACATGACTAATCAATGAAATCCACAGAAATCTCTCAATCTCAAGCCTGGTGCGAACTCCGTGACATTCTCGCTGTCCGCAACGGGTGTTGCTGCATGTACAGCAAGGTTGTTCGTGTGGGACTACACAGACCTAGTTGTGGTATCAGATATCGACGGTACCATCACCAAGTGAGTTTCCTCCACCGTCTCTTGGATTCTGACATTCATGTTGTACTCTCCAGATCCGATGCTCTGGGCCATGTATTCACGATGATTGGTCGTGACTGGACGCATGTCGGCGTTGCCAAACTTTACACTGACATATGTCGCAACGGCTACAAGATCCTCTACTTGACTTCACGAGCTATCGGACAGGCAGACTCTACCCGCGAGTACTTGAAGGGCATCAAGCAGAACGACTACCAACTGCCCGAAGGTCCTGTCATCATGAGTCCTGATCGTTTGATGGCTTCTCTGCATCGGTGTGTGCTGTAGTCATCTTGTCTTGGTCTACGGCTCATAACGGCCTATTGGCTTGTTAACATAGGGAGGTCATCATGCGTAAACCTGAGGTGTTCAAAATGGCATGTCTCCGGGATATCCAGAAATTGTTTGGTGGGCTCACGCACAACTCTTTCTATGCTGGTTTCGGTAACCGCATTACGGATGCGCTATCATACCGGAGCGTCAGCATACCCAGTTCTCGCATCTTCACCATCGACTCCTCCGGCGAGGTCAAGATGGAGCTCCTTGAGCTCGCGGGTTATAAATCGTCATACATCCACATGACCGACCTTGTCGATCAGATGTTCCCGCCCATTAACCGCAAGTGGGCCTCGGAGTATACCGACTTCAACTATTGGAAGGCACCCATGCAGGAGTATCCCCTGCCTGACCTCTCTCCGCCCTCTCCAGCGCTCAGCGCTCGGTCGGACACGTCGAACCAGAGTACCTTCGCTCGTATCCGTAACTTCAGTCTAGTCAGCAGCCGCCAACCTTCGAAATCGTTTGCTCTCCCTCCTCCTGCGACCGAAAGTTCGCAAGCCAACACGCACAATGCGAATGGAAACGAGGCGCGCCTCCGGCAGATGACGTCGTTCGAACGGCTGAGCAGTACACTCGCAAACCTGACCCAGTCGTCGTCGTCGACTGTCGGGAGTCCGCGCTCGAGCACGCCCACTCTGCATGACTCGGACGAGGAGTACGAATCAGACGAGGACGGCGACGTCGAGAAGGCACGGCGCAGGCGGCATAGGCGGCGAAGCCTCACGAGCATGCCAGGGTCCCTGCCTGGCTCGCAGCCGGGATCTGACGACGAGCTGGTGTTCGGCGAGGACGACGAGGACGATGAGGACCATGGGTACGAGGGCGAGAATGAGGAGGATGTCCCGGATGAGGTTTTTGATGAAGCTATCTTCGCTGCGGGCGAGATGAAGAATGTTGACTACATATAATCTGCACGTTCACATGTCTGGCATAGATGCACACAACACGTTTAATGCGCTCTTGGACGATCTTCTCATCCCATAGCATGTTGTCTTGCTTTGCGTTGTACCACTGGCTCTCCCCATCAGTGTTATATGACAGTCATAGACGATACCCCATCAGATCACACGTTCTGCACCGGATACATATTGCGCATGCAGCGTTGATAGATCAGATATCAGAAGACGAAAAAGATACCATATGTGGATACAAGCAGGACAGCAACAAAGCACTACGAAGACAAGATTTTCCCAGTGACATAACTAAATCATACAACAAGTATATGGCTCTGCTGGAGGTGTTCGGGCTGTCCAGGACTGATGCTCATGCCCCCAAACGACGCCCCAAGTCCATCAGTATCGTCGGGCTGCGAGGACGTCCGCGCACCGTTCACGAAGATGCCCATTGGCTCGACATCCTCCCCCTCTACTTCTGCCTCCTCTTGCTCTTCCTCCTCCCCCTCATCATCATCTTCGTCTTCTTCCTCGTCATCAATTGCGACAGACGACCACTCGCGGTACACGCCCTGGATGTACGAGCCTGAGCGCGGGAGCTTGTACGGATCGAACGGGAAAAACGTATTCAGCTCGGACGTCATGGCGTGCTCGAGCACCAGCGGCTTCGCTTTCGGCTTTGTGGGCGGTTGAGAGTGAGCAGAGGCAGAGGCAGAGGCTGAAGCGGAGGCCGAAGGAGGAGAGGGGGCGTAGTCCGAGCGGCGGTTGGCATCCATGATGGAGTAGCAGTAGACAAATCCGGTCGCGTGCGCGACGCGCGCGAACTGCATCACGACATTCGACGAGCAGACCTGTGTGGAAAGGTGGCGTTTTAATGTCGTATCAAGCACGACAGAGATGAGAGCGAACGCACCTTGAGCGGGTTCAGCTGGGACGTCACCGCGCGCTGGACGACGTCGAGCTCCGGCATCCATTTCTTCGGGAGCCCTTGCGCCTGCGCGAACTCGTCCACCTCGTCCTGGTCCTCGAGCAGGTCCCGCCAACGGAAGCAGAAGATGAGGAACACCGCTTGTGCGACCGCGTAGAACACACTGTGCTGTGCGATGTTCATACTCACAGCCACGCCCCCAGATCCCTGGGCCATCTGAGTCATGGAGTCTAATACGTCGAGCCGCGCACGGAGGAAGTTGCAGAGGAGCGACACGACACGACGCGCGCCCTCGCGATCAACAAACTGTGCGCGCGACACGAAGCTCGCAATGTAGCTCGCGGCCGCAGCGCGCGTGACTGGCGGCTGGTCCTCTTCGAGCAGGGACTTGGACACGAGCATGCCCTGGAAGAGATCTGCGAATTCGGGGTCGAGCGAGGAATACCAGAAGACAACGAACTGGGTATAGCGGGACTTGAATGTGCGGAGGATCATGCGGTCGAAGATGGAGAGAAGTGTGTGAAATTGCGCACGCCGGATAGCTTTGCCCCTTTCAAGAGTAGTTGGCGACAAGGATCGTGGAGGCTCAGGAGTCGGAGTGAGCAGGCCGGGAGAGTCGGAGCGCGAGGACGGCGTGGAGGGAAGGGGAGCAAGCACTGGATCATGTACGGCGTGTATTTGGTTGAAATGATCGAAGATGATTTTAAGAATTGAGTCAAGCTTGTTGACCATGCCTTGTATGTGCTTGTAATCAGTTGCAACATCTTCCTGGTCTTCGTCGTCTTCTGGGTCACCGGCATCAGACGACAAGTCGCTCAAATTGTCGCCATTAGTATCGTCCTCGTCTCCGTCGGACTCAATATCTTCGCCCTCCTGGCCAACTACAGTATCGAAGGGATCTAAGTCGAATACTTCGCTCTGTTCCTCCGACTCCAAATGCTCCTCGAGCTCTTCTAATTCCACTTGAATCTCAACCTGCGCGTAGTGAGCTACATTCTTCAAGCTTTCACCATACACTCACATCTATCTGGATAGCGCGGTCAATCACCAAAGACAGGATACGATCCGCAATCTCTGGACAGTAATCTGTCACGCGCAGTAAATTTCGTATGTAGGTCACTTGAGCAATCTGATTCTGCCGCTTGTGTGGGAAGTTGCGAGCCAGCAATGGATGTAAAGTAGAGGGGCACGTGGGTATGATGGCAATCAAGTGGCGAAGGAGATAATGGATGCGATCATAGACAAGACGGCGGGTGAGTGGCGTGAACGAGCTTTCTGGCAATGCAGAGTCAAGTGCTTGAAGCCCAGACTCTACAGGGAGATGAACAAGAGATGATGAACGAAGAGGGGGGTGAACGTACGATAGGTGAGCCCCTGCGAGATCCTGCCTAGAACAAGGGACAAGTACTCTGGTCTTGCGCTAACCAGCATACCAATAAAATTAGTATAGGATTTGACAAAAGTCGTATCCATGGTTGTCCACGGCATGTTGACAATCGCTTCGACGAGTGGTGAGTGGACACGTTCAAACCGAGAGACGACATGGGAGAGTGCGAGAATCCATAGGCGGAGTTGAGGAGCAGGTGAGGGAGCATCGGGGGTCACTTTAGAAATCTTCCTAGGGTTGAACTGGTCGACTAATTCGTCGAACGGATCACTCAGACCCTGACAACCACAAGCGTTAATCATAACATATCACAGGGTAGCGGAGGTACATACCATGGCTTTCATTTGTAGGGCATTATTGACAAAGGCGAGGTGCATGTCCTTCCTGTACTGCTCATCTAGGTACAGACACAATCGGAGAACTGATCGGATGGGTTATTAATCACTACATACCTTGCTTAATCCTGGAGTTCGTGACGATAGGTCGCTCTGCATAGAGAGTAGAAGGGGAGAGAGACGAAGATCTCGGTGGTGTGTCGGGAGTCTTGGGACCGTTCTTCGTAGGGAGATTGTCGAGAACGATGCGAGGCTTGGGTTGCTGGTCCATGTAGCGAGAGCCAGAAGCAACAGGGCCTGCCTTTGTCTGGCGGGCATTAAAGTGGGAAAAACGGGAGTGAGGGTCCATTGTTGACTACGCCGTGCTCAGGGCCGATGGCTTTCCAATACTCAAGGTGCACTCCCCTCGCTTCTGCACAAAAATCGGCTTAGATAAGCCATGTATCATCATATCAGAATAGGCGCTCGTACATCATGTTTACTTGACATTACATCGCTCATACCACTCTCACTGTGTTTCCCTCTTGTTCAAATATCATAGAGCCGAATCTCTAGTATCTCCTGTATTGCCTTGATAAGACCGCAAAAGCAGGTAGGACTATCCTCGTTTGCGTATGATCGCGCAAAGGTGACCAATAGCAAAATTGAGAATGATAAGTACCGTGATTGAAATATTGGATCGAGGTCACCATTACTCCCACAAGCACTCATGAGATACGTCTGGCTAGATTGTGATCCAGTGAGTGAATGTCCGCGACCTCTGACTCCGTCATTCATCCCTTCCAGGGCCACGATGATGCTACGGCGATCATGCTCGCTGTTCAGTGTCCCAACGTGACGCTTCTCGGCGTGTCTACGGTGCGAATAGACTGTATAGAGTAATATCTGTATTACCTTGTCCTCATCCAAAACATGCGATTGTCCATTTCTACAGGTACATGGGAACGCGAGCGCAGACAACACCAACAACAATGCGGCACGTTGTCTCTACGCCTTCGCCGCCGCTGAGGACATCCGGGTCTATCCTGGAGCAAAGAAACCCCTCATTCGACCAGAGAGGCACGATCCAGAAATTCATGGCATCGACGGATTGGGCGGTGTTGAAGGATTGCATCCCGCCAATGACTCGGTCGTTCAAGCCCACCTGGCAGAGGGTGGTGTCCCTGTGCGTGCAGTGGAAGGCATGGCTAAAGCCATTTCTACAACTTGGAGCAACGGCGATGGTCACAAGGTTATCGTCATATCGTCCGGTCCTATGACCAACATCGCACTTTTCGTCAGCGTGTACCCGGACCTCTTAGATAGCATCGGTTAGGGCATGAGGTCTACCTGTCCCCCAGACCAACTGATCCTAATCTCGAGATTAGAGGAGTTCGTCTTCATGGGAGGTGGCGTTGGGATAGGCAATCGCTCGGCTTCCGCAGGTCGGTATCTCATTTACACTACAACCTTCAACCTTCACGTACTGACCAGGAGTTATCCAGAATTCAACATCCTGTGCGACCGTACGTAGCGTCTTTCAGCCACCCCGCCCTTACCGGGAAATAACCTCACTCTCCCAGCCGAAGCCGCTCAAATCGTTCTCAATGTCCCCATCAAGAAGACCATGATCCCGCTCAACGTTACCCACACCGCGATTGTCACCCGACCCATCCTCGCATCCCTCCTCTCCCCAGCTTCTGCCCCCGCGCCCATTGGCGACCCGCTCCCCCAAGCCGCGACGCCCCTCCGGCACATGCTCTCCACCCTCATCGGCTTCTTCGCCGAGTCGTACAAGTCCACGTTCGGCTTTCTCGACGGCCCGCCCCTGCATGACGCGCTGACGATCGCGTACGTGTCGCAGCCAGAGCTATTTGTGTGCCGCCGGTACCGCGTGGACGTCGAGCTCAGTGGGGCACACACAACGGGCGAGACAGTGGTGGATGTGTGGAACTATAGGTCGTGTGACGATACATGGGGTCGGGACGGGAGAAACTGCTTGGTCGCAGAGAAGCTTGATGTGAGGAACATACTGCGTAGTTCCTCCGAGAGATTATCATTAACAAATGATGTTGGGTCAGATCGATGGGTTCTTCAAGCTCTTCCTGGACTGTATCGCGAGATGCGACAAAGTCTCCCCTCTCAACAAATAACATTACATATATATCCAGGTTGGGCTGGCATTGGCATATCTTTCTTATTGTTCCGCGCTACAGGAATGCCACCATAGTCTCTGCGTCGCGAATTGAACAGGAATGACAGCAAACAGTTCGCACAACCAGAAGACTAAAGATCTCCTCATGTTCTAATGTCCATAGCCTAGCGACCATACTTCAAGAGTGCATCATGCGCCTATATGATATTTCTTGACCGTCACGACGACCCGCAGAGTCCCTGGGACATGAAGCTCTGTTAGAGCGCGTTGTCGAGTCTAGTACAGAATAGCATTGTGTGAAGTTGTAGTGAAGTCATTGCAGTCGTAGCATGCAAAATGACTAGATACAGCAAGTACCAGAGATAAACCGACGAAACGTATACAACAGGATAACACACACAGAGATCTACCCGTGTCCATGCCCTCATAGAGGAGCTTATATATGCAACGAAGATGCTCACTCGAATATCCGACTTTGCCTCGATCCGTCCATGAAAATCTTGCTGAGCGGGCGCGAGGCTGGGTTGCGCTCCCTCCGCCGACCGGACCGCATACTGCGAATAGCCTGGTCGAGGTCGCCACGACCAACAGAACGGCCCGTCGCACGGCACTGCGAGCTGGAAGGCGGCCGCAAGGTGTCCCCGTCCTTGCCTTTGATCGTCTAAGGTAGATCAACCTCTTGTAGTCAATAGCTTCAAGACCATGACAACTTACCCCTTCCTCTGATGTTTGCGAAGTAGATTCCTCGACTACGACCTTCGGCGGTGGCGACCCAGTCTTTGACATGGCGTCATGCACTTCCAAGGCAGCCTTCTGCAATGATGATGAGAACGAAAGGATGAGACCGAAGAAGTCCTCCGGCTTAGGGGCCTCGGGTGAGTCGGGTGCCTCCCCGAAGAACGATAGCAGGGAGTGCAGCTCGTTATCCAGAGACGTTGCCATACTCTTCATGGAGTCAACAACGGAACTCATATGCACTGAAAAGGGCTATTGGGAACATGGTTGAATTGATGGTGAAAGAGGAATTCCGGTGGTGATACTCACTTGCATCACGATGACGAAACGGTCCTGAGGGATGCGCATCTTCTGCAAGTGCTGTATTTCGTCCTTTACTTGCTTCAGTCCTCCCACCAGGGACTGGACGGAAGCGAGGATCGTCTGGACAGAGACTGGTGCGATCGTGAGCAATTTGAACCCCCAACACAGAGGGCGATGTATACCTCGAGCAGCAGCTTCCACATGAGGCATCTCCTCAATGAAAGTGACTAGGGATGGATCGCTCTTCAACAGGACCTTCGCAAGATAATGTAGAAGGGTTGGGCAGTCAGGGGTACCCTTCGTGGTCTTTGTCTCTTTGAGCTATTGAATGTGTCTTAAACTCAAGCGACAAGCCCAGAACAATGAACTACATACCTTCAGCAAAGATTCGAGCTGGAAACCCCGCGCACCACCACGGAAGGTCGAACCGTTCAGTGCATTTCCGACTGCTAGAACAGCCTTGACACATTTGCTGTCAGATATCGTCATAGGGAGACACTCTACGATATGCACGCACTTGCAAGACGCGCTTGAACTTTGTTGATGAACGAAGTTCCTTTGCTGCCATGTGAACGATATTGAGCTCTGGACGGATCTCCTCCACTTCAAGCTCAAGTTTGCGTCTGTAAAGCATGCACTCCAAACGTTCTGACAACCGCGGGATCGTCATGATTTCGCTGAAGTACTGGTCTGCTTTCGCCAGCTTGCTGACATCACCGAAGTCCCTGAGTCTTGTGATCTGCACATAACGCAATTCATGACGAGAGGCTCGCGGCAGAAATTGTACATACCTCCTCAGACGTCGGTAACTGCCTGCCAATAGCCCGCAGATCATCAATAGACAACTTCTGATCGTCCAACTCGAGCAACGATCTGCGAATGTCAGAGAGCCCGATCTTGATCCTGGAGAGCATGATAGCTACATCGGAAATGTGTGTATATGATCGCTCACAGATCAAACCATTCCTGCACTCACCCACGTTGTTGGCACGCGTAATGTCGAGCAAGGTAGTCACATTCTGCTTAGGCAATTTCACGCTCAGTTGCGAGCTGGTAGATGGTATGCTCTCGATGGCGAACGTAGATTCGAGGTCATCCAAGTCGAATGAAACATCTGTTGGGATCTCGCCCCATACAGTGGACGGAAGGGTCGGGGCATTGAGTTTGTTCCAAAAGAAGGGTTTGAGGCGCTTAGCTGGGCGAGTGATCTTCGGCGCAGAGGGAGCATTCCAGGCTGATGGGAGGGGAGGTGGTGGTGGTGGTCCTCCGCCATTCATCAGAGGTGGGGGCGGCGGAGGTGGAGGGACCATGCCTGGAACGGGTGGTG
>KN050011.1:72574-132432 GCA_000743315.1 Lignosus rhinocerotis TM02
GCTGACAGGCGCTGTGGTAGCACGAGTAGGCTTAGGCGGAGGGGGAGGTGGAGGGGCGACTTGGGATTTGTAGTCCTTTTCTGTGATGAACTTCGGCTTCGCAGCAAGTTGCACCTTGAGGATCTCGATCTCCGCACGTAAAGTAGATATCTCCTCGTCCTTCTTGGTGAGACTGTCAATTGCGCAACTCGCCATCATTTGAGCGTCGACCTCAGCATCTCGATTGTCCGACTCCCTACTCTCTTCTCTTGACTGGAAGCGAGAGTAGACAGACTCCAGAGCGCGCTTCAGGTAGATGATCTCCTTATCCTTAATCCCAATCGTGCTTGCGAGATCACCGGCTTGGGACTTCAGGTTGGTGATTTCTTCATTAAGTGCATGCCACTTGATCCTGTCACGCTCCCGTCTTGCGCGATCGTCCTGAAATGAAAGTCAACTTCCATGTGTTTGTATGTTGCGAATGAGGCTGCTCACATTGTCGCGGGTGTCAGCAGGGTTTTGCGCCTTGAGACGATCAAGCTCGCTTTGCAGCTGCAAGACCTGCTTCTCCTTCTGAACAAGACGTTGGACTAGACCGTGGAACCCTTGCGTAGACTACCGTGCATACTGGTCAGCGCAAGATGGCCTACACACGCAAGAATGGCACTCACTTCGGGGTTGCCTCTGCCAGAACTACGGCCGATGGACGCAGGGATCGCGGGGATGAGCTTGAGAGTGTTAAGCTCCGCGACTTGCTGATCGAGCTCGTTGCGAAGTTCAGTGCGCTGAATGTGCGGAGCGCCACGTCAATATCCCTACTGGGAGATAATCTCACATACGCACCTCTGCGCTCAGTTTGTCGACAGTCCTACGGAGCTGGTCGATCTCATCCTGGAGAAGAGAATGGTCTGTCTCTGACGCAAGCCGTACGTCCACGATCTGACCAGTGACATGTTGAACGGATTCAGTGAACCGCTTCAAGAATGCACACCAGTCATCATCACTGCGAGGATGATTGATTAGCATTGATGCACGGTTATGACGTTGGCAGGAAAACCCACAAGTCATCGAGAAGAGCAGCTTGTTCGAAAAACTTGTCCAATACGACAAATAGGTCTGATTTCAATTGTCTGTGTCATGAATTCAGCAAAGCGAGGAGATTCCAGAGATCTCGGACTCACGCATCCATCTCCCGCTCAAAGATGTCCATATACCGCTTCAGTGTGGCTAACATCGAGGGGTAGAGCTCTTCATGCTGTTTAGCTATGCGTAGCAGGTCGTCAAGTACCGCCCCAGATTCTGACCGTGACCGGCGATGATCCGACATGACATCTCGTGCTCGTTCACGCAAGTCTTCCTCGTCCTCGAACTTCTCTTCCGTGTATACGTCTAGTTGCGTTACTAGCGTCTCGGGAGGTTTGATATATCGTAGAGTCTGCAGAGCAGTCATGAATGTGGAATACCTTAGGTAGTGCGGTCACATACCACGATGACTTCATTCAGGCCTCGCCGACTGAACTCTTCTCTCAAGAAAATCCGCTCCTCCAGAGAATCGGGGCAATTTGTCAGGGCATTCACCAACGCCATGGTCGCCGTCCGAGCGTCCCAAACGCCCTCCTCCTCGTTGCCATAGCCGCCTTCACTGGCAGACTGCTCCTCGTCCACCATGTCGGGCAAGCGCATGGAAGCGATGAGCTCTTGGAAGCGGAAAGCCTCCTCGAACTCGACACGATAGTCAGACATCGCTGAGAGGACGGCTCTGTGACCTTCCTTCAGGGACAGCACACAGATAGCGGCAAGCACTTCGGATGTCAGTGTACGCAGCTTAGCAGAAGACCCGTGTAGAGAGTAGGCGATGTGTGTGATGATGGTAGGGTGGGCAAGGACCTCACGAAAGCCAGGCTGCATATGTGATCAGCTATGCATATACACAACAATGCGGGAATTATCACCTCGGTGTTGAGCAGCGCGCGCAAACACTTGATGACCTCGAGTAGAACCGTCTCCTCTACTTCGCTAAGCGTCTTCCTCTTCCCGCCCTTGCTAACCATGCGGGCTAAGAGGTCGCTCAGAACATTCATACCCGACTCTGTCGTCACGAAATCCTCTATCCAGGCCAGGTTGGCAGTAGACAGGTGGACGCGAAGAGAGATCAGATGCTTGACGAGCTTCGTGTCTGTCGTTCGTCCATTCCGGATGCTCGTTGCATACCAATTCGCCGACTTCTCTGTCTCCCTCGCCTGGCTTCCATTCGCGCCCCCCGAGGTATTCCACCAGCTGCTCCATAACCCACCAGTGGACTGTGGCTGAAGAGTAGGCGTCTCGGCAAGTTTGTCAGTGACAGACTTGACGGACACCATCGAATCTCGACGACCATGGCTAAGGTCTACGCGGGCACGAGGAGATTCTGGTGAACCGGTAGTAGAGGTAGGCACCCCACCACCCCACCCAGCAATTGAGAAACGCTTCATGATACCAGAATCCCCCGTCAGCTGAGGCACTAGCCGCGGAAGTATTGTTGCAGCGTTCGAAGGGCCGTATGTAGATGCAGTAACTGCTTCCCGGTTGAGCTTCGCCGCGGAACCTCTGGACAGAGTCGACGCTCGTGATACCTGGTTCTGTTCAAGTAAATAACGCTTCTGCTCCACGGGTAAGCGGTACATAGCCTCCCGTTTAGGACCTTTGAGGCCCAAGTCATCCTAGAGGATATTAGCGACCGATAACCACTAACACATCGACGGTGACATACTAGCATCTGCTCAAACTCTGCAGCATCGATGTCATTGGACTGCTCAACACTACCATTGCTAGCGACACTGTCTCCCGTCTTCTGCTCCACTAGCTTCGGCTCACTGACGAGCTTCTTCTCCGGAGTGGGGGGTAATTTAGAGTCAGCAATGGGGCTTTGCGGACGCATCCAACTCTCTAGGTAACTGGAGAAACGGTTCTGCGAGATCGAGCCTCTCCAATCCATGGGCGCTTTGAATCCGCTGCGAGCTGTCTCAAACACCTCAAGGTCTTTCTGCTTTGCAGTGCCCTCGCCCCCGTTCTCCTCCTCTTCAGATTCTTCCAGATTCGCAAGCCGCCGGATCGTATCTTGAGATACATTGCTGGATATGGAAGACACACTGCGAGATTTGGAGCGACGGTACCACTCGTCGGGCACACAAAAGCGGAAGGACCGACTGGCATAAGGACCGATGGGGTTAGGCAGGAGAGGAGTCTCGAGCACCGTCGAGAGCGCAGTGTCGAAAGGTATCCTAGTGGACCCTAATAGAAGTGTAAATAATGAGCGATGAAGGAAGATGTACAGATCCGCGAACGAGCCATGCAATCCATGCCTTACTTTCAGAATGATCATCCGACCAGACCTCCTCCATAACGTACTCCAGCAAGCCGCCTCCAGAAACGGGGAGTGCCTTCGTCAAACCGAGTTCCTCTAGCACTGCGTCGAGCGCGCTACGAACAGTGGATGTTCGGGAAACAAACAGCTTGTATTGGAACCCATCGTGAATCTCTGGTACGCGAAGGAACGAGAACGTTAAGGACAGAAATGGGTGCAGGGATACCAGGCGCAGCGTCGGGGTATGCAGATGCGACGTTAGAGGGAACGCAGAGAAGTGTCTCTGCGACCGAGCGGCGGGAGACGGTGCGTTCAGCAACGGCGCGACGGAGGCAGATGGCGGAAGGATCCCTGACAAGCGCAGCTCGAGTCAACGGACAAAGTGAGTGAGCACGGAACAGACATGCTCACCATTTCCTAGTGCTTCCAGCTCCTCCTCTTCCCACTGCCGTCCGTTATGCTCGCGCCTGATCCGTTGCATGGCCCACCCATAGGGCTTGAGGTCGCCGAGCACCTCTGTGACCACTTCTTCGTTCGCGACGAGTGCATCCTGTACATCCTGCACGGTGCCTTCGGATGTGATGGTGGCAAAGTGAAGAGACCCGCCGGGTACGACCGTCGGTACAATGAGCGGATCGTTAGACATCGGTATGTGAGTCCATATAGCTTCCGTTCCAGGCAACGGACCGCGTTACGCGTTCTTTCAAGAAGTACAACAGAAGCTACAGTCCACCAGATAGATATAGTCGGATGCAAGAGCTCAGGATAGCGGTTGGAGAAGCATTCACCGCAGCAGGAAACGGGTGGTCAGGCGTAGTGCCCGTACAATGTGAGGCGAAGACACAAGTGGCTGCAATGCTTCTCCGCCTGAGCTCACAAAACGAAGCGCCCAAGATCGTCAAGGTCTCCATTTCATCTGCACAGACGACTTCATTCCGTAGTTACAGGGTGCCCCTGTATGAACGCAAAGTATGTACACATCACGATACAATGAGGACCGGGACAGCTTCTTGGATACAGCAGAGATTGATGACAACACGGCATCGACATACATCTTACCAATAGAGAAACTTTATGCCACCATGGACGAAAGGCAGCCCATCATGGCATTGACGACGAGCCTTCCGTGTCAACAGATGGGTGAACCATGTAGTACACACGGACATTCCCATCCTGCGAATCGATGGTCTGTAGCCCACTGCTCTCGTCTATGGACGGTGGCAGAGAGTCTTGAACGTCACCCCGAACCTCCAACAAATAATTATCCTGGAAAGACAAAAAATCAGCGGCACATCCAATCAATATGGTCGAGGGAGCACTGTACCTTGACCAGTTTTCTTAGCATCTTCGTGATCAATTCCTTCTCGTACTCAAGCTCCTCCACATCCTGGATCTCATCCTCCTTTAGCTCCAGGTACCAGTCTATCAACTCGTCCCTGTCCATGCCCTTCCCTGTCTGCTGCTCGACCTGGGACAGATGCAGAACAATCAAGCTCTGCAGCGTCACATACTTGTCATGCGTGATGACCATGCGCCTCTTCTGTTTAGGCGGGGGAGCCGGCTGGCCCAAGACGGGTTCGCCGTCCTGCGAGGGAGCCATGCTGCCTGCACGCGAGGGCACATGGGACGATGGTCCTGCTCGGGACTCGTACATGTCGTCGATTCCCGATGGCGCTCCAGACATTTCAACATCCTGACTCTCCTCGCCGTCAACATGCGATGTAGCGCGCGGCCGACGGTCGCCTTCCCGTTCTCCTTCCAGTTCTTCTTCGTCGAAGTCGATATCGTCTTGCTCAACATGTATGATGGACTGGCGCAGCAGTGTGTACGCTTCGCGCACGAAGGCAGGAGTGATCTGATGGACGTTGTCAGTACGTAGCTAACAGTGTGGTACAGAGGTAGATTGACTTCTGCCGTGCAGTTTGCTCGAGCGATGGCCTCGCTCAAACGGATCATACTCTCCAGCTGACGGACCGTGATGCGGTACGAGTTCCGGCTCGCGCCAGAGGCATCATCCTGTCTCAGGATACGGTACTTTTCGACTAAGACGTCGGCAGCTTCAGGAGTGAGCTATGTCAAGACTGAGTCATGTATCATCTACATATACATTGGAAGAACGCACTTTTGGGTTAAATGTCCTCGCATACCGGATGTACCTCTGCAGCGCCTCGGTGCTGAATTCGGGGTGGATAGCCTGATCCTGGAAACGGTGCACGTTCACGATATGTTTCGCGATATTGAGGTCGCTCTTCTCATCGCACTCATCTAGAACGACGAAGAAAAGATCGAAACGACTCATAATGGGTGCGGTCATGGCGACGTTCGCCCGCAAGCTCTTCTTCCTATCATATCGACCCCCGATGGGGTTTGCAGCAGCGAGGATGGAGGTTCGGGCGTTGAGGGTTGCGTGTATGCCCGCCTTCGCGATAGAGATCGTCTGCTGTTCCATAGCCTCATGAATAGCAACTTGGTCTGAGATATCCATCTTGTCGAACTCGTCAATTGCACAAATACCGTTGTCGGCGAGCATCAGTGCGCCGGCTTCGATGGTAAAGTCACCAGTCTCCTCGTCCTTCACGACGGCAGCAGTTAGACCTGCTGCGGAGGACGCCTTGCCTGATGTGTACACAGCGCGAGGAAGGAAGGAACAGATGTATCTGAAGTTAAAGGAAATGAGCCAGTTGCATAACACTCACAAGAGATGAGCTCACTTCAGGAATTGCGACTTTGACGTAGAGGGGTCGCCGACAATGCAGATGTTGATGTCGCCACGGAGGTGCATCCCTTCCGGCGTTTGCTTGTGTACTCCGCCCATGAGCTGAAGGAGGAGCCCCTTCTTGACGATTTCGTGGCCGTACACTGTAGGCGCGATGCTCTCGACCAGACGGGAGTAGATATGGTCCGATTCCAGCATGTGCTTTAGCTCCTGGAACTCAGGTTCCGTCAGCGATCGCGCGAATGCTTCACTATTGTTCTCGCCGCCATCCTCTTCGCCGCGAATGTTCGTGCCAGACTGTACGATCATTTGTGAGATAAGTTACATAGGAAGAACACACAGACTTACCCGACCATCCGCATCGTGGACCATGCAAGCCAGAAATGCAGTCTTATATTGCAAGTCCCGTACACCCAAGCTCTTCAAACCAGTTACGCCAATGCCGCCGGTGCCTGAAGCAGTACTAGCGCCCTGTCCTCGTTGGGCCTCCCTCTGCAAGCGTACATTGTCACCTCCAGGCAGGCCGAGTTGGCTCACGTCCGGCACCACAATGAATGTACCGGTGAAAACACATTTGTCGCCCGCTTTGGCACGCTCAACCAATTCGGAACGCAGTATGACGTCCAGTGAGCGGGGCATGGAGCCTGTCGGAATTTCCGATGGGTTCTCCTGGATGCGCACCTTCTGCCAATCAGTAAATTTGGACGTATCGATTTGCAATTTCCAAGCAGTGCGATTCCCGCAGGTGGGATTCGGACAGAGACTGGGCTGTGATATAGTCAATACAGAGCCTCAAAGGTTTGTAAAGTCGAGCATACCTCCGTATACTTGAACTGCTGTTCAATATCATTGACGAGACCATTGCAAACCTCGCAGACGAAGCTGCCGTAGAGAAGTTCAGGCCTGACTTCGCTCGTGCGAGTGACGGTTCCGCTAATGCTCATGAGGTGACCGATGGTATCCGTCCTCAAGTCGCGAATACCAGAGACCAACGGAAGACGGTAAAACGCGACATTGAATTCGCGGGACTGGAGATTGACAGAGTCCGTGGCTGCAGCTGTCGGGTTGAGCTTGAGGTACTCTGGTTCGAACTCGGCAACCAGATTCTGCACAGCTCGTCGGATGTATGGGAGGAAACGATAGTACTGGGTACGGATCGCGTCCGCAAGCACCTCGTCTTTCTGCATGAGATGTCCATAGTCGACGTAGAGGGTTGTGAGTTCGTATTCGCGCATAGTGTGGATTTGGTCGATGTAGATCAGTTCACCGTCAGGAGCTGAGGGGACACCGCCATCTGAGGCTGGGGTGGGTGCGAGGTTGATCTCCTCAGTAAAACTAGGTTTTGAGAGCGAATCTTCATTAGATGTACGCGTAAGGGTGAATTGACAACGTACGTCCTAAGAAAAGTCTCAAAAGATTCCTGCACAGTCTCACCGACCGCGTCCTTCACAATGGGTATATCCATGTTGACCTGATTATTCTGCCTTCTCCTTCGCCTTGAGGGAGCAGCTCCCTGTGCTACTTCTGCAGCCTCATCATCTGCCAACCCAAGCCCATCCGCATCTGACTGTTGACGGTTTCGTCGCGGTGTGGATTGGGAACCAGAACCCCCTGGAGAGGACGGGGTGGGAAGTGGTGCGCTGCTGGGGGGAAGCGAGGTATAGCGGAGAGGCGGAGAAGATGCACCGTCGACATCCATGGCGAGGAGGAGAGAGTACGCGGTGTGTGCGATGTGGAAAGAGGTATAAGAGCGAGGTACGACGCGTCCGAGCAAATGAGACACGAGACGGCCTGCCCTGAACTCACGCGCGTGCTGTCGTGCGCTCCGAACTTGTCGGTCTCCGGCTGTTGTCTCGATCAGGATACAGTCGCTCTTACCTGGACCACTTCTCATTAACTACTTTCCTGCTCACTTCGTTCGACATGGACATCGAGTCTCTTGATCCTGCTGTTGTTGCTGAGCAGCTATCCCGCCCACCCTTTGTTTCCATCTCTGGCGTCGTCAACGTGCGCGACCTTGGTTCGTACTCTACAGACAAGCCGGGTTTTATAACAAAACCTGGAAAAGTATATCGCGCCGGAGAAGTATCTTACATCACGGAGGAAGGTCAGAACCCCATCAGCCTATCTACGAGGCTATTGGTAGAGACGCTGTACCACAGGGATGCGGCAATTGCAGGATCTCGGTATAACCACCGTTTACGACCTCCGCTCAGATACGGAGATGCACAAATATGATTCGCCCATACCAAAGATCGAAGGAGTTGAGGTTGTCCACATACCCGTATTTCAGAGGGAAGATTATAGTCCAGAAGCGATGGCGAAGTGCGTCTCCTTCCGTTCCCTCCACAATGTACAGTATCGATCATAGTCTACATATGTCTTGTAGACGCTTCGAACTATATGCAAGCGGAAGAACGGAGGTGCGTCTAGATTCTAACTACTTGCACGATGTGTTCACGAGCACGAGCAAGCAAGGCCTTCATGGAGCTCTACTCCCAAATTCTAGACCATGCCGGCCCCGCTTTCGGTACCATCCTCCGACACATAAGAGACAGGCCAAACGACGCATGTCTCTTTCACTGCACTGGTAGGTCATGTTCCATCCCCTCAAATTTCTCTACCCGACTATGCTAATCTGCGACTTACAAGCGGGCAAAGATCGGACTGGTGTGTTAGCTGCCCTCCTGCTCAAGGTAATGTTGTCCCTCACCAATGCAGCATGACAGGGCAACTAACAGTAGTCTACAGTTGGCCGGTGTAGACGATGCAACCATTGCCCATGATTATGCATTAACACGTGTCGGACGCGAGCCCGCCCGCTCTATGGTGATGGAGCGACTGTCTAAAGTGCCCTTTTTCAAGGCCAACGTGGAGGGCGCCCTCAACATGCTGTCCTCGAGGTGCGTCTTTGCCTCGTGTTCGCTTGTGTCGTGCATCGTTCAATCACAGCACCACTTTGCAGACCAGAAACGATGACTGCGTTCCTGCAGATGCTCAAGGACCGCTATGGCGGCGTAGAGCAATACTTGAAAGTTGTTGTAGGCCTCACAGACGAAGATCTAGATACAATACGGAAGAACTTTCTTATCCCCACATCCGATAGCTAACAGCTCGTAACGAGTTGTCGAACGGTCCACTGCCAGTTTGTAATATATCAGGTCAATATTGTATATCGAATGCTGTGTATCATTACTCTAGGGAATCCGTCTGCTCGCCATACGCGTAATACTATGTAATGTCCTTCCAAGAAGTCACCCGTCACATCCAGGGGGATGCAAAGCCGACTAGAACGGGTAAGTATAGATTACAGTAGAATGCCAACATAACAGCGATAGCATGTCATGCCTTCCGACTCAGGCTCAGCGTCCTCTTTACCTTGGACTGCATCGGGGTCACGGCCGCAGTTGGACTACTCGACGGCGGTTGAGACCCCGGTATCGCAGAGTTGCCCAAACCACTCTGCATGCGTGACTTCGGATTGAGAGGCGACAACATCCCCCCAGACCGCGACGGCGGTCTTAGCGGGCCATCCCCAGTGACCTTTCGACGGCCAGGCGCATGGGTGACTGAACCAGACCCCGCGCCGGAGGGAGGCGTGGGCGGTTTCGTACTGTCCGCCCCATTCGCATAGGGATACGCGGTAAAGGAGGTGATATCGGTACCAAGGGCCTGTCGACGAGCCTTCTCGTGCTTCATTTGAACGGCGCGGAAGTGTTGGAGGAGCTCCTGCCACTTGATTTCTTCTCGACCTAGCTTGGAGCGTGTCGACGACAGGTTACCAACAGTACTAGCAACGTCAGACGACATCAACATGTGCGCACGACAATAGGAACAGGGGGAAACGCACGACTTGGGTGCAATGTGCAGAAAGCCCGCAGAGTTGACTGCGTTGAGTCGATTGCGAAGGGACAGGAAGGCGGAGCTCTGCGGTAGCAGCATCAACAGTCCATACAGACACTTGAACAAATGGGGGTATTTCTCGGGTTCCAGCAATTGCAACCGCAAATCTGAGCAGGGAACTTCAGCTGCGCCCTCAGCTCAAAGCGGACAGTCTTACATGTAAACACAGGGGATTCGATCAGTTGCACAAGCTTGTCGACTTGAACTAACAATTGTACAGTGATCTCAAGATCAGCACTATGGAAGCAGACAGTTACTCGGTGCGATAGCAGCGTTCGCAGAAACAACTACTTACAAGATGTATAGGAGGTTTGAGGCATGTTCGTATGCCTGAGCGAGCAGACACAGCGAAAACACGGCGACGGCATTGTGACACCACGATCGATATAATGTGGTGAATAGCGCCTGCCCGTCTTGCTGCTCGCTATTTAGCACCTCACCTTCTACCCAGATCACCATGACACTCACCCGTGTCTCCAAACTCTTAAGTCTCCTCCTGAAGTCCGCTAACTCCGGTGACGTGATCAGAATCATGTTGAGCTTCTGCACCATGACACTGGCGAACTCGAGGTCCTCTTCCTTCTCCAAGATCTCGGCGAACGTCCGGTAAATCCGCTCGGTGTTCAAGTTCAAACATAGTTGGCGAATGATGAGACTGCCGCGCGAGTCTAACAGGCCACGGTCCGTACTAAATAGCTCAAGGAGATTGTTCATGAACAGCTTGAAGTAGCCCTCCTCAGAGCTTGATGAGATCTGGGCGAGTAACTGCAAATCGTGTTTGATAACCTGAGGTGTGCGATGTATCAGTCCGGGTCTACAACAGAGTAAGTGGCGCAGAATACCTCTTCCGAGGAGTCCGACAGTGTTTTCAGCAGGGCGGGGAACGTGCCATCATCCATAGCTAGGATCTTCTTTGGCGCCTTTTGGTGCAGCATTATCAACCACTTCAGCGCAGCGACCCGCGTCTCCTCGTGCTCGCTCAAGAACTGGATCGTCAGCGCGTTCACCGTGGACTGATAGTCAATTTGATCCTTCTCCTGCAACATCGAGGACTCCGGCGACTGCTGCACGTGCGGGATGCTCACTGCAGAAATTGGGGAGTCCGGTCGGCTGTTCTGGGCCTGCGCTTGCGTAGCGTTCTCTGTAGGAAAAACCGTGCGTGATGGTGCTTCTGCAGATATTGTCCCAGAACGAGCCTTTATTTGTGTCGTGAGCCCCGAGGTAGGTGTTCGGTCGGCACCTTGTTGGTTGGCACCTTCCGGAGGCGATTCTGGCGAACTGACGTCTCGACTGGGTGTAGCATCCTTCGCTGTAGCTTGTCTCGAAGGTGCCAAAGGAGGTATTGCAGGTGTTGGGGAGGAGGGAATGGCAACGGAAGCGTTGGACGATTGACTGGTTCCTTGCCTGGTGGGTGGCGGGTCAGGGGGTGATGGGAGCGATTGAATGACGTTCATGAGAGCCTGATTTGTTCGTATCGCGGCAGATTGTATGATAGGTACGTCATGTGCGAGATTCGGGAGTATTGCGAGTATGAGTCGAGGAGTAAACGGTATCATGACTTCCTGGGCAAAATTAAGGAATTCAGCTAACCATCGTAAAGCGGTGGATTGTTGGATTTCGTCATCTGTGTAGATAAGATATATCATTCATCCAACCCCTAAGGCGGAACAACTCACGTTGGTCATCCAGCTGCTGCAGAAGATTCTCTACAATGGCCGCATAATCTATTCTAACGCCCTGTCCATAGACCCACGCTATGAACGACGTCAGAACGTCTGACATAGGCAGACATGACCTCGATTTACCTCCGGTGTCGCGGACTTCCTGTTCTGATTCCTTGTCATCTGGCGTCTCAAGGTCAGTGTCGAAGACATCATCGTTCTCGGGAATGAACGATGCACGCTCTGGAAGATCCATCGTGATGTCAGGCAATTTGTCCTTCTCGTTCTCAGGACGCCGAGTAGCTTCTGCCAGGATAGGTTCGCGTTTAGCCTTGAGGTGTTCCTGGTATTGTTTCTGAACAGCAGTGACATCCTTGATTTCTCGCAGGAAGTTAGCAAGGAGGCCCTCTGTAGCGACTCTCACATCGTCCGTCGGATCGGAGAGGTACTTCCTACGCGTATAGAAAGTCAGTCGAGCAAGGAATCAGGATAGCGAGAACCACGCACAAAAGCCCGTCCAAAAATTCGGGGAGGTATGTGATCAGCTCCAGCTCCGGGACTGAATCAAGCACGCTGATCCATGAGACAAGGTAGCTTCGAGTGAACGGGCTGAGGACATATATCCTGTCGGATAACAGAGGGATGAAGTGTGCAAGAGAGAATGCCTTGCGCGCATGGCCGATATCCGCGCCATTGGCTATATCGTCCGGATGTGGAACTAGGATCCCGCTCGCCTCGTCTGCACGCCGCCGTACAGCCTCTGTCTCCGGGTACTGCGGAATGTACACTGATGCAGTCTCCGCAACAATGTCTTTGAGTAGACGGTCCAATAGCTCAGCACCGTTCTTAACTGAGAGTTCCGAGTCTGCGGCAAGCTGGTATGGGTTTGCATTTTAAGCTTCAAACGCGTGGATGTACACACACACCTTGCTGAGCGCGTCAAAGATCGGGTTGAAGTACACCAAAATCTCCCCCTTGGACACCTTCGCAATGTTGTATAGGCATTCCGCGGAGAAGTACCGCACTCTATTCTCTGGGTCCGTGAAGCATATGAGCAGAGGTTCCACGAATTTCTCCATGTAGGGTGCAATGTCGACGCCCAAGGCAATGGCGGTACCGGCAAGCCCTATCAGCCCTCCGTTTCGTACATGCAGGGGATTCGAGGGATTGCTAAACATCTCCACAAGCTGGTCGACGATCTGGCTAATGCGGCGCTGGTCACCTTGCTGGTGGTACTCCCGTATCTGCCTGCCGAGCACCAGTTCAAAATCTCGTCAGCGCACAAAGCGGCTAAGAAAGCGACTCACTTCTCTAGTTCTAGTGCCGCCGCCTTCCGCTTCTCATACATCTTGTCCACAAGCTGTTTCGATATGCCTGAATCTGCAGCAGGGAGGGTTCAGGGCGGCTCCTGAAGAAGGGACTGCATGACACACCCATGATGACAGTATAGCCAGTTCCTATCCACCCAAGTCGTTCGTTTCAAGCGTAAATCGTGCCAGAAAGAGGCCGTGGACAGCCCATACGGGCAGAGTTCAGGAGCAATGAGAGTTGGTGGCCAAAGACGAGACGCGCGACTTTGGACGCGTATGGTAGAGAGCGCGTCAGGGCGCTTGGGCTACAATGGCCCTTGCTTCCGCTTCGTTCGTCCCCCAACCACTGCAGAGACAATGGATACCGACCACGAGGCGTACATCCTCCTGCTCCTCGCCGACAGCAATCTCCCCACAGGCTCCTTTGTTGCCTCTGCAGGACTCGAGTCATACGTTACGCATGGCTTCTTCTCACTGGAACTCTGCCCATCACCTACCCCATCGCCCCCCGACAAGATGGACTACACTATCAACTTCCTCCGCGACGGTCTCTCGACCTACGCGCGCTCCGCGCTGCCCTTCGTTTTAGACACACACTGCATCATTGAACAACTGCTGAAAAGCAAAGACGCGTCTACCGATTTTGACAAGGGTCCCATCGCGTGCGCGATGACCCGCGTCTTGGAACTAGACGAACTTTACGAAACTATGACGCTCAATCACATCACACGACGAGCGTCCAAATCTCAAGGTGTCGCGTTATTGAACCTATTCTCGAAGGGTTTCTCAAGGCCTCGCCTATCCCATCTCGATTCCTCAGGAGGTGCTGAACTTACAGCGATTGAGCAGTGTGCCGCTGCCTTCGTGGACCATCTGAAGCTCTCCGTGCGGAGGGAAGAGACTCACGGACATCTTCCGGTATGCTGGGGAGTTTTGACCGCGACCCTAGGGCTATCTTCTGGTACGATGAACCACAGTCATTCTCTTCCCTACCATCTCATCATTCTGTATTCCCACTTGGCATGTATGCGGTACGTAGAACGCAGTCAATACCTCCATCTATTCCTGCAGGCTCGCGGTTTGCTGTCATCGTCTGTCCGTCTCAACACGATTGGTCCATATGCTGCTCAGCAGCTCCTCCTACACGCTGTGCGACCCATAGTGGATGCGGAGATATCTCACTGCAAGGGGTTGTCGACCAATCTATCACGTCCCATTCAGAGCGTCGAAGAGCAGGTATTGGGTGAGGACGTCGTACGAGGTCCTGCTATGACCTGGCCTCTAGGAGAGATACTCGCAGCCCGCCACGATCTACAGCATTCGCGCATTTTCAACAGCTAAGCACTACACACGCGTCCGCTATGGATACAAGATGCCCGCGATATAGGATACAAGAACTACGATGCCTTCACCAATGCTAAACGCGACGACACCTCTGCTTGTGACCGCACTAGATTCGCCAGGTACGAAACCATGAGGGTATCCTAGAGGAGGAGTTGTCAGCGGTGCTTCTTTGATAGGGGATGGCTTAGGGAAGATATGCACCTGGAGGTGGGAGTTAAATTCGCCCTTTTCAAGATCTTCGGTGCTGGGGCCGAGGGCATCCATCAAGTAACGTCCTACTGCTGCGTCCCCCTTCACCTCACCGGACAGAACGGACTGCACATAGGACAGCACACGGTCGAGCATCTCGGAGACGGAAACGAGGGAGCGCTCGAGCAGCTCAAGATCGCTGGAGGGATTTGTGAAGGTTGCAGAGACAGAGTTGGAGAGGTTGGAAGTGAGAAGGTCAACTGTATGTTATTGTCAGAGGGATACAACACAATACGAGGACGAGCACTCACGACCGCTACGTTCCGCATCATTGAAGCGAAGCTCACAAGTGATGGGTACAAAGACGCAGTTCTCGGGCTTGGGGTTTACGCCGACTGGTGATCTGCCAAGAGGCATTTCAGCTGGATCTTCGCAAAAGGTGATGTGCGTCATGAAAAGGTACCCAACATAAGCTTGAACGCCTGCTTGCTGACCCTCCTCGACGCCGGTGTTCAGTGCTAAATGAACAGCTTGGTGAGGCGCGGTTTCTTGCGAGTAAAAATTTTGGATGAGAGCCGAGTAGGTGTTGAGGTTCGACCCGGTGGAATACCTGAACAATGTCGCCTCAGTCGCAATCTACAAGGAACGCAGGTCGGAACACGTACCATCCAACGATGACCTCTTTCGGGTTGACCTTGTGGTGGAGGTCATACATCGTCCGGTGGTACTCCATGTCCACGGCCACTTGCTCCGCCGTCTCGCTATGCAGCACGGCAAATGAAGAGCGCACCTCCACTTCACCATTATCCGAGCGCGTCCCAAGAAGAGTCCCAATGACGCGGTCTTGCGTCTCCGTTCTGCGCAAGTAATGGTCCATAATCGAGAATAATGCTACTGGGTGGACAGTAACAGAGGTAGGGGTGCGTCTGGACGATCGGGTGATTTCTCAGTGCATGTCTCCGTAGTATGAGCAGTTAAGCATACCCAGGTGTTGATATGAATCCAGGCGCAGCATTTTGGATGAAGACTGCAGAAGAGGGAGGCCCGAGAGGCATTTTGGATATCTGCTAGTCAAAGAGGACGGCACGGATTCTTGCTCGACAGGCGCCCATTCGAGCCAAAAAGTTGTCGGCAATGCCCGACACTGTGCTCTACGCCTTCCTCCACGTCCGTCATCGCGCATCCGAGTCGCCCATTCCCAAGATGCCTTCCGAAGAGACAAAAGTATGCCTTCCAGTTCGCTTCCAAACGGGTTTGAGTGTTCAACGAGAGATGCACAGGAGAGAATCATCAAGGCCGTTGACCTGGCACGCGTATGTTCATGACGAATCGCCCTCGACGTCCATCTTCTCACCACGAGTTCTGCTCAGACTGCCGTCCACATATGCTGGATACCGTTCATCATCTATGTCGGGTACACGAGGAGCAATCCCCAACCATCTCTGATCAAGTGAGTCTTCTTGAGCCAGCACTAGTTGTCCACGTACCAACCTCCCTTTAGGCTCATTAGCCCCCTCGCATGATATCACACGCATAGCTGTATATACATGTCGCCCATGACGCCCATAATTCGAGCCCCCTTCATTAGTAGAATGAGCTCTGATTTGTGTGTCGTGTCTGTCGGACGGTCATTGTCAGGTGAGTCCAACGTCTTGCCGTTCTCTCAGTGATTATAAATGTCGTGGAGGCGTTGTAACGACGCTCCGAATCCTTTCGCTGTAACCTGCCACGGCTCTGTGGCATGGTTTGGGTGTTTGTTGCCTAAGTGAGGACATGACAAGGCCAGATATGAAGCCCCATTCCAATCCTGCATCCTGAACGCTGGTGACGCGAGGCTCATGAAACTTCGGCTCACAGTGCAGACGACAATGCGATAGACACGAAAAAAGGGACGTGATAACAAGGATTTCATTATATACGACTCTATAAGTATATGGGACGTGATAACAAGGGTTTCATAATATACGACTCTATAAGTATATCCTCCGTAAGTCTGTTGCGCCAGTGATCCTCTTGCAGATAGGGCACAACTTGGTCGATCCAAGACAGCGCAGCCAGCATTCACGGCAACAGGTGTGCCAACATCCGGTTGATACCGTCGGCTCGGTGTAAGGGTCAAGGCAGATGCGACAAAGGAGAGACGTCGACGACGACACCTTCGTGGATTCCTGCACAGGCCTATGTTATAACATCAAAGGGTCGTAGACTGACCCAATCCACTCACCAGCAGTTGAATCTTACTTTCCAGTGCACGTATAAGGGTAGTTGAGTCTCCACCTCTCCGCGCAAGTTCCACCGCAAGATCGACTTCTTCCGTCTCTCCTAACCCCATCACCTTGTTCATCGACCGCTTCGCATCCTCAATGTGCTGGCGGACGACTTTGCCCTCAGCAACGAGGTCTCGCAGGGTCTTGCCCTTCTTCGGTTCTCTCTCTGGACCGCTGCCCGAGGTGCCTCCTGAAGCTACCGCATCATCGGTCACGTTCACGTCGGCATCAGTGCCTGCATCCGACTGTGCTCCGTCCGCTTCGACTAGCTCTGGCGGGGCCAGAACATCCTGCTCGGTGAACTGGGGTGTGCCGAAGAGCACCTCATCTTCTCCATCCACGTCAACCTCGTCATCAACATCTTGGGCATGCCTGTTGCGGATGTCGAAACCAGTACCTGGAGGTTATTCAAGTCTCCCCAACTGCGTAGTTATAAACGCCAGGTACGCACCTCGAAAACTCACACCTTCCATAACTCCATATGTGACCCCCTCACCGTCCACATCCACATCTCCGTCCATATCCACCTCCGTACTCCTTCGCCTACCCTCTTCCTGCTCCTGCTTTAAACCCTCGTACGCCAAACACGAGTCTACGTGTGCCTCCACCACGTCCATGTCGCCTCTCACGAACTTCGAGCACACCGGACACACCATCCCGTCTCCCTTCACCATGTCCTCACGATTCCTCTCTCCCCACCACAACCCACCCTCGTCCTCGCGCGTGAGCTCCCGCAACTTCGCATGCCGCTGCTTCCGATGCCGCTTCAGCATCCGCAGCGTCTTCATGGTCTGTTCCAGCGTAGCCTCCGACGTAGACGAAGAACCCGGCTTCAAGTGCTGGCGCGCCTTCAGAGCCGATCGCCGTGTACGAGCCGTGAGCCTGTAGGTTTGGCCACACAGACATTGTATGTGATATGTGATCCCCGCGCCAAGCCTGTAGGGTTGGCCACACAGACATTGTTTGTGATATGTGATCCCCGCGCCCCGTGTGATTGTTCTGGCACGCACCCGTCATCTGGCTCAGCCTCTCCCAAAACCTCCGTGGACCCAATGCACCGTATGATCTCCTCCAACCTCTCCGCCTCCAGATCAGAGTGCTTCCCGAGCAAACGGAGCGGGATGAGTTCGTCGCACACCGGGCATTTCCGCGTCTCCGCTCGCTTCGCTAGGTGCAAGGAAACCTGAGCACAAGTCTTTCCGCTGTAGCAACGAGACGGACCGTACGTTTCTTCAGAGGAACGGCCAAGGGAGTGGCGGGTTGTTTTCCACGCGCCCGCGCAGAGCCCGGTGCGACCTCAGCATGCGAAGACGAAGATTCGTCGCTCATGTCTTGAGCAACCCGTTTCTTCCCCCTATGCATCCCTAGGTGAGCAGCGAGAACTGGTGATTGAGGAAGAAGAACGCACTTCGACGATTGGCGTGCGGACATTCTCCAGGGGCAATGCAAAGGGAATGTTCTTTCGGGAGTTGGAGTCTCTTCCAATATCTTTGCGGCAGGCAAGAGTGCAGGGGACGGGATGGATTGCTACTGGTTCAGATGGATGTCGGCGCGCAACCCGAGATGATGACCTTGGACTGGTGACCGTGTCAATCATGTGAGAGGCGCTCCGATTTTTCCGGGACGCTCTTTGGCAGAGCCTACGACGCGAGGGTATGTACTGTTCTCTCTGTAACTTTCAGCCATTTCCACCCCATTTCCACGCGGACATACAAAGCTACGTTCACTCATAGGACCAAGCTCAGAGAACAGATGATTTTGGTGTTGGGTATGTAGCTACATGTTCAATATCGTTTCCTTCAGTGTCCGGTCTTGACTCACCAGACATTCACCAGGTTACTGCTCCTAACATACGACAGCTTGAGTAACCTGGAAGGGGAAGGTGGGATGTCGCTGTTACAAGCTCATGCCGACCCTTGCATCAAATCCCTACGGTGGGCCTCACATCTTTCAGCTACTGACTTATTCCTAAAGGTGCCATTCGAGTCTCGACGAGAACACTTTACATATTTAAACAGTAGGACACAGCATACATGACGAGCGTCAGTCCAGGTTCTTGGGAACTTTTCCGAGAGGTGGAAGGGAATAGAGAATAACGAATGCTATCTCGCATCTGAGGTCATGCTGATATTGTACACATAGTGCATACGACAACGTGCAGAATGCTTCCGTTCATGCGCAACAGCTGGCGCGCGCTCAACAACGACAACAAGGTAACATACTAGAGACAACAATATGTCTTTCAGCCTGCAGATGCCAGATTTCGATGACGCGACCCTCTCACAGCTGGAACTTGCCCTTCACGATGTCGGCAGCTGCGGGAGGGAGTTAGTTTTCTGTTTGCTCTTGTTTTAGGTACGCGTTCAACATACCTTGTTCTCCAACCACGTAGGCGGCCGCTGATGGAAGGTTTTCAGTACTAAGCTACTGTCACGGCTATCAACGAGAAGGCTTACTCTGCGTATGAGCAGCAAAGTGCAGTGGGATCACGGAGAGATCAGCCACTCTCAAGTTCTTCGTGCCGTAGACCTATTGCGCGATTAGAGTCGAATCCAGCGGTGCCCAAACCAACGCAACACACTTTCAGATGGGGGTCTACCACGCCACCATTGGCTTTCGGCAACATTGAGCAAGATCCAATAGTGTCTAATGGAGCGATAGCCAGTCAGCCAGACGCTGGACATTGAAATGAAGTAACACGTACGCCAAGTTGTCGACATCACCCGCTTGATCCAATCTGACCGAACATAAGTCTTCCAGCCTATCTGACATGGACATGTACACTTACCAACAATTTGCTCGTCAGTCTGAACTTCAGGACCTGGATTCAGTTCCTTGGCTGTAATATCCTGTCAGCTCAAACGCGCGAAAGTAAGAGCCAGACACGAACTCGTCATATCCTTCAGAGGTGAGATGTTCCGCAGGTTCCTCGTGAATTTCACCATTTCAACCCAGACTTGGAGGTCTAGGTGATGATGAGCAAGTGCGCAAGATCATATGCGAAGGTGAGGTTATCAACGTACCAACTTCCTCCTCGAAGTAACGAGGGTCGAATTCCGGGTCGACAGAAGGGTCCTTCGACGTCGCGTGCTGTACACAATGTTCAGATAGCCAGCAGAAGTGAACAGAATTCAGTACACACGATAGTACCCCTGGAGAACGTGTGGTTCAGAGCAACGTAGAATGAGATATAACGCTTTCCCTTCTCAGGCGGGTCTATTCAGAACAAGAATCAGTGTCGATAATCCAGAGCCCAATGTCTGAGTACGCACTGGGAAGCGAGCTAAGGCCAGGGTAGCTGATGAATTCACATCCTACACCCCTCTTCAAACGCTGAAGCAAGATTTCGTACTGTTCCAACAAGCCCGGAGGGTAGTTGTTGGCGTTCTTCTTGATCTTCTCTTCTGCGGCCTTGCAGATCTCGTTCGCTCTTGGTGTAACCTTGTCAAGCGTCGCGAAGCAAAATCCGACAATTCCGGAAGTATAGAGACCCTCTCCCTTCTCGCTACAGGAGGATTAGTGAACTGTGTTTCATGTTAGACACAATCATCCTTACCGAAGCTTCAAGTGTTTCGCAGCAATCTCCGGGTCGGATAGCAAGTCAAAGGTGTCAAACTTGACATCGTCTCGAATTTCTAGTTGGCAGAGTTGACGTTTCGACCCGACAGATGTATGGCTCGCAGACGTACCAAAACTAACACTGACAATCATGTGCTCCTGAACGTTTGTGCCAACCCCAGGAAGATCAACCTTGGCCGGAATGCCGATCCTTCGGAGGATATTGGGGTTACCGATACCAGACAACTCGAGGATCTGAGGAGTTTTCAGCGTTCTATGGAGATTGCGACGCCCAGACGTCAGCGTCCTCGTGCTAGGTTGTTCGCTGGACTGCTTACCCAGCACTTACGATGACCTCTTTGTTCGCTCGCGCAAGGTAGATTTGACCACCATGCTCAAACTCGACAAACTCTGCAGTGAATTCCGAGTCACTCCCAGAAACAGGAACAACCCGATTGACGTAAGCTCCGACGAGCACCGTAAAATTAGGGCGATCTTTGTTGGGGTCATAAAACGCCTGAAAAAACAGTTCGGGGACTGCCACCTTGCATGAAGCACTCGTGTCAACGTACCGTGGTGGCATAGGTACGAGTGTGGTTCTTCGGGTCATAGTTCATAGGCCCAAAGAACAATCCTTCGATCTTATAGCCATCGGTTCGTGGGTGTGGCGCAAAAGGTGTAACTCGATACTGCTCACCTGTCCATTCATCTGCAATGGGACGCACTCGTCAGACTGCCTTATTCGCTACTCTATGGCTATATCACTCACTGGTCTAGCAGCCGGCGTGAAGCCCGCATTGATGAATGTCTACCAGAGCGACTGAGTGAGTATGAAGCTCGATGAATCAAACTTTCTCCTTCTACCTCTTGCACCTTCAGTTCTCCGTCGTCGATGGTTGGTGGATATGAGACTGTGAGAGGTCCTGTATACAGTTTCAAGTATAGTGAGGATATGGATGAACCACGTTCTAGTTGGAAGTGGCTTACCCTCTGTGCCCATATTCAGGGAATCTAACTTCACGCCCTTGCTTACCGTATCCTCATTGCTCGGAGGAACGAAGCTAGGGGTTGAAAGGTGTAAATTCACTCCCGTATAAACAAAACCAATGCCTCGCTCACCCCTCCGTGCGCTGTATGTACTTCTCGAAGTTCTTCCAGTTCCAACCGGGGTTACCGAGACGTTCGAAGTCTACAAGTCCATCGCGTCAGATAGTGGAGGCAGTGTGTTCGCGCATACAACTGACCGTCGACGTCCTCTACCGGCGGCCTGTTCCAACAACAGAAATTAATAGCTGAACTTCCGCCAAGACCTTTGCCTCTGTGTGTGAATGCGCTGAGCATCGCAATCGAAGTCCTAAACCTAAACGTGCGCATATACTGACCTGCCCCATGCGTGGGCGGTATCGCCGGTCAACTTCTGCTTTATCTGTGGTTTCCCGTGAGCACTAGGCAAGGAGATCATGATCATGGGCTGCGAACCGTGCTGTGACTCCAGGAGTAAGCGGGCAATGCCAGATGGGTGCCGAACTGTCCCGAAAGAACTGCAAAGTTGTTAGTCGGGCTATACAAGTAGAGAATAACTGACTACTTACGGATACCCATGTCATTCAGGTTGGCGTTCCCGGCCTCCAAGACCAGAACGGTCGTGTTAGGATCTTCAGTCAAACGGGCTGCGAGTGTGAGACCGGCAGTCTGGCCAGCATTCAATCAGACATCACTGGTCGGGAACAATAAGGCAACATACACCGCCACCTGGGGACAATTTGTGCGACATGAGCGCTGCCAATCACAGAAATGATAGACGAAGGGGATGCGTACCGCACACGATGTAGTCAAAGGACTTGTCCTTGACGTCGTTGATGGAGGCGAGCATTGTAAGCAAGGAAGATGGAGGGAGGTCTGTGGTTGGGCGTCGAGGTGTTGGTTAACACAAGACGGTTGAGAGGGAGGGATGAAGGGTGGAACAAGTATGCGACAAGGTTTAAATGCAGAAGGAGAAAGCGCCGATGATAGGAGAGCGAGCTTCTGGGGCCTGCTTCTGTGTCTGGAACATTTGATAGCCTGTCGTTCTCAAGAAACGAGACAAAGGCTTGACATTCCTGAAAATGGGAGAGACATGTATATATTCGGACGGTCTCCTGCTTCTCGTACCTACCCGATTCGGCTGGGATCTCTGCGTAGCGTCAACCAGAGATCCGTCCCCGGCGCGCTCGAGACTGTATTGAGCTATCGTTGGCCGCGTGAACACTGCGTTGACGACCATCGCCCTCATTCCGTTAGCGATCCCTCAAAAGAACCACGGCAGAACTCTACTCAACTCACACGCGTACCAAAGCGACCGCAACATTGTGCCCTTGTCGTCGCCTCAAAGCCCGCGACACTGCCTACGCATTTGGTCCACTCCGAGTCCTCCTCGCGCTCATCACAAAGTAGTTGATACCCGCGTTTCTCTCAGCACTACGTAGAAGCCCTAGAAACATGACTCCCAACCGATGTTCGCAACCACTGTAGCATACTGGCCACCAGACCCTAGGTATTGAGTAAAGCTTACCCACCAGCATGAGAAATGACAACAACATCTCGGGGAAGTCGGATACTTCCAACCTGGAACCTGAGAACCGCGCCTGGATGGGGAAGAGAGTAAGTATGCTGACAACTTGCCAAGGTGGCACACGGGTGTGATATTGCGTGCGGCGGGCTGGCGTTCAACATGATGCTTGATGGCCAATCGTCAGGAGAAGTCATAAAGGTACACCGCTACACATCTCACATGGGGGATTCACGTGGGGAAGGCGGCACCCGCATGCCGCATTAGGCAACAGTGAGAAATTGCCTTGCTCGCCACGCGAATTTCGCCTGCGCGGCACGCCGGTGGTATCCCCCTGGCGAAAGTTCTGCCTCCCCAGCGACACACCACCTGAGGCAGTAATCCATCTGGATTCCGCCAGGAGACTCGAGAGCTACTGGATAAGTAGTATGATACCATCTGCGAGCCCTTTGTAGTTAGCAGCAAGCCTCTGCGCGCCAACAGATGGTCGCCTTTCTTTACCATCTTCACGCAACTGTTGCTCACTCAACTGACCTCCCCTGTGCCATCCGTCCATTCAATAGCCTTTACGAGCGGCCTGTGAGTATGACGGCATTGTTGATTTTAGTACCTCTTCACTTATTCATACAACACATCCTACAGTACGACTACCACCAGCGGGGGTCGGAAGTGCGGGTCGCATCACCGCCAGTGAAGGAAAGGCAGAATGCATTTGTGGTCCTACATGTATGTATGGCTCACATTACGGCTTATACTGTGCCTCTCAATCAGTACCATATAGGTCCTCATCACTGCCGTGCCCAGGCAGCCAAAATCACCTGGTTGAGGCACCAGCTCTTGCAAAGTGAAGCCGAGCTATTGTTTCTTGAGGAGCGGCTGGCGAAAAACGGTGAGCGGCTGTACGGCTCGCTCGAGCAATGCATACGTGTTCTTGGGCAAAACCCAAGGAGCTCGACGAGCGGGGGGTATTTGGTATCGCCGGCACGTTGTAGACGGTCAAAGAACATGGGGAGTGGTATAATGTTTGAGATATGTTTCTCGAGACATACTGAAGATGTCGGCTTCTTATGACACCCTGAGGGGCCTAAAACCGTGATGATCTCAGGTGTCTCTTGGCCACATCTCAGTGATGAAATATCTGTACAAATTCTTAAGGCAGCGCTCCGCCCGTGTAATGCATCTGTATCTGGAGCGCCCTGTCTGCACGTAATTCCATCATAATTGAATCGGGAGCCCACTGTGTAACGGTGAACGATGAACAACGGTGAAGCTCAAGCTGTGGACAGTCGTATATGCAGCGGTAAACCACTATCCCTAATAGGCTTCCCCTGTGCTATTGTGCCTATGGGTATCCCGCGGGAGTCCATGAGGACGGCCATGCGAGATCCAAAGGGGTGCCGAGGATCCCAATGGCGTGACATTGGCGGCCATCGGATCAGACGCCCTTTGGAATCCGCCACTGGTCTTGTTCAGCCTACACTCAACCTCGGCGACGATGCTACCTTCCTCGACAAAATTCCCTTGACTTGGACTTGAAGTATCCCGTCCATCTTACATCTTCAATTGCTGGAGGCCAATCCGATCGGTCCGTCCTTACTACGGGTCCCTGCAGCCCGCCGCCCCATCGTCCGCGGCATTTCTCCGATCACATGGCAAGGCCAGCTCGGTGTTTCCAAACTTATATAGACCCAGCAGCCAAAATGCACGCAGAGGCTCTCCGCCCTTGGTCCCACCTGACGTCGATTTTTCCGTACCGCCGGCTCGCTTGTCTCCCTCGTACTGCGATACTTACTCTGGAGTTTACCAGGCACCGTCATCGGGTCTTTGTTCGGAATACCTTGACCTCATCTCGAACGTCCATCGAATACAGAAGACGTCCCATGGCCTTGCAGTCCACCCTGAAAGGACCATCGAGGACTTATAAAAAGTGGAGGGGCGGATGGTGTCCGTAGGACGCCATGGTTGTTCTGCTTCCTTTCCTGCTCCTGTCGTTATCGTGGCTCGCGAGCGCGTTGACGTACCGGGGCGCCGACATCTCATCTCTGACCGTGGTGGAAAACTCGGGGGTGCGGTACACAGATGGCGGTCAGGTGCAGCCCTTCGAGACCATCCTACGCAACCACGGCATGAACACTGCGCGCATCCGCATTTGGACCGCAGGCCAATATAACCTTCAATACGGACTAGCCCTTGCGAAACGCGTCAAGGCAGCTGGCTTTACTCTGGTGGTCGACTTGCACTTCAGCGACACCTGTACGCATCCTCCGGTCACACTTTAGTTGTTAGATGTTCACACGGCGTTGTGCAGGGGCCGATCCCGGTCATCAAACAATCCCATCCAGTTGGCCGAAGGATCTAAAGGAACTCAATACCCAGATATACACGTTGGTGTCTCCCACCCTCCAGCTACCTCTGAAGCTTACCCTACGAGCATACAGGTATACACAAGACGTCGTCCGGAGCTTTGCGAACCAAGGCACCCCCATCGACATTCTCCAAGTGAGTTTCAAATATTCCAACCCTCTGGATCTGACCCGAGAGAAATTGACGGCACTTATCGCATTGCTGCCGTGCTCCGCCGTAACAGGTCGGCAACGAGATTAACGACGGCCTCCTCTGGCCTGTTGGGCAGATTTCAAAGAACGGCTTTCACCCCCTGTCAGAGCTCCTCCACTCCGCCGTCAACGGCGCCAAAGCTGCAGGCTCCCCCAAGATACTCATTCACCTCGCCAACGGATGGAACTGGTCTGGGCTGAACTCGTGGTTCTCGGGTGTATACGTCCCAGGCGCGCTCCAGTCCAGCGAAGTCGACATCATCGGGGTGTCATTCTACCCCTTCTACGACACCGGCGCGACGTTGAACGCACTGAGATCGTCGCTCACCAACTTGGCGAACAACTATGGCAAGCCGATCGTCGTCGCAGAGACAAACTGGCCCGTCAGCTGCTCTAGCGGACGCTTGACCGAACCCAGCATTCCCGTGTCGTCGAGCGGACAGCAGACCTGGACGAACGACATCAAGAACATCCTCACGGCTCTCCCGAATGGCAGAGGCCAAGGAATCTGTACGTACGATCGATAGTGCAGCCGTGCCCAGATGCTGACCTGTGTGTGAACAGTCTACTGGGAACCCGGTTGGATTGGAAATGCGAACCTGGGCTCGTCCTGCGCAGTGCGCTTCCCCGTTGCTTTTCCTCTCGTAACACCTTCCTTACCGCGCTTTCCCCCCATCTTTAGGACAACCTGCTCATAGACCCCAATGGATCTGTGCGGGGCTCGATCAACATCTTCAGCGCGAACATGTGAAGGAATGGGACACGGAGGCCGCAGAACTGGGAAGCATTATGTATACACGTTCTATCTGTCGTTCTACCGTAACAAGCAGCAGAATGTTCGCACAGCGCTAGGCCGCGGTCTTTGTACACGATGATCAAGTGACCTCTTGCTATAGCTATCACATGAAGCGAGTTCATGGCCAAACTCCAATAAACTTTACGTACGGGCAAAGTGGAGAGCCCTTGTTCGAATTAATTCTCGGACACCCGGATGTACAGTCCCGATGAGCGCTTCTGATTTGCCGGACGAGTTGCACGAGATTTTCGGGGCCGTTGGCGTGAGCGCTTAGATGAGATAGGCAGTGGCTCGGAGCGGGGAACGAGGTGCTTTTGGTGACCAACGTCAACGCACAGCTGGCCTCTGCTCCTTGCGCCCTTGCTTCACAATCGTTTTTCTGTGACCTCTCTGGTCAACGTTTGCTTAAATGCGCTGCTCTGGTTTACGGCCGCCTGCATTAACGTCAGTAAGACGCCGGGTATCCACCGCCGCCCTCAGTCACCGTGCCGTTCCCCGACCTATCATTCGATCCACGGTCTCCCAGCGATCTCGGCTAGATTCCTCGCTCGCTATACCGAGAGACAATGAGTACAGCGGGGGCCGTATATTGCATGTTAGAGATAAACCCATATCCTCACCACCAGGTGCGCACCGCCTCGCTGTGTGGTAGCTAGGACTCACTTCGTCCTGTAAACTCAGAGCCCGCACAATCACCGCTTCAGCAGTATTACAAGCTGGTTGAGTCTGGGGCTTTACGCCCGGACGATCACCAAGTGCGGATAATACAGAAGCTGCAGAGATTGCACGATGAACTCGTACACTATGTGCCGCCTAACATCTCACATACCCCCCCGTCCACATCCCTCGTGCGTCAGCCCAACTGCCCCCCTTGTGTAACTAGTGACACGAACGAACAGCGTCATCTTAGCTATCCCGCCTGTTCATCCGGCAGCTGACGGCCGCGCCAGTCATACCTCCTGAGCAGATGCTGCAGGGCCTGTACCTGTATGGAGACGTTGGGACAGGCAAGACGATGCTCATGGATCTCTTCTACAACACTTTACCCCCTCACATCGCCCGCAAGCGACGCGTGCACTTCCACGCGTTCATGATCGACGTCCACAAGCGTGTCCATGCCATGAAGGCGAAGCTGGGCCAGCGAGGAGGCGACCCTATCTCACCGGTCGCGCGGGACCTCGCGCAGGAGGCATACGTCCTGTGCTTCGACGAGTTCCAGGTGCGGTGAGCGTGTCTATCTTCCTAGCTATCTGGCACGGGCTCAATAGCGTGATGCAGGTCACCGACATCGCCGACGCAATGATCTTGCGCCAATTATTCGAGAAGCTGCTCAACTACGGCGTTGTTTGTGTCATCACGTCGAAGTAAGTCCCCGTGGTCGTCATCCCCTTATGTCTCTCATATCTTCCAGCCGTCACCCAGACGAGCTCTACAAGAACGGCATCCAGCGATCGAGCTTTGTTCCTTGTATCGAGCTTCTGAAGGAGCGCTTCGAAGTCACCGATCTCGACTCGGGCACTGGTGAGCCTTCTTCTCGTCTTAACCCCACAGTTCTTAGCTAAGCAAGAATACCTAGATTACCGTCGCATTCCACGGTCACTATCGCACGTCTACTATGACCCTCTCACTCCCGAGAACAAGGCGGAATTCGACAAGCTCTTTCAGGCATTCACCTCTGACCCGTCAGATCCTGCCATCCCCAACCGCAAGCTGCACACATGGGGTCGCGAAATCGTAGTGCCGGAAAGTTCGAGCACGGTTGCGAAGTTCGGCTTCCTCGACCTGTGCGGCAAGCCCATGAGCGCGGCCGACTATATCGAGATCACCAAGAACTTTGGTACGATCTTCGTCGTCGATGTGCCGAAGATGGGCCTGAGTCAGAAGGACATGGTGAGATCCACGGCTGCCGCGTTCCTCCCCCCGCATGAGTCGAGACTGATGACGGAGACCAGGCGCGAAGGTTCATCACGTTCATAGACGGTACGTCATCGACCGCGGGCCTTCCTGTGACGCGTTTGTATTGACGAACCGCTGCTGCAGCCTGTTATGAGAGCAAGGTATGCACTTCCTTTGCGAACGTCGAATCGCCTGCGAACTGAATGGTTGCCTCGCCACGCGTTCCCAGACCAAGCTCTTCGTGTCATCCGAGGTTCCCATATACCAGATATTCTCGGACGACCCTAACACGAAGAAGGGCGATATATCCGACCACATGAGAAGCGTCATGGACGATCTGGTACGTCCATTGCTTGTTCCTCCAGCACATACACAATCCCAGACGCGACAAACGCGACATTACAGGGTCTGTCCAGCGAGATGGTGGGCACGAGCTCGATGTTCACGGGCGACGAGGAGCTGTTCGCATTCGCACGGTGTTGCTCTCGTCTCGTCCAGATGGGCAGCAAGGAGTGGGCCGAGACTGCTGGTGCACCCTAGAGACTCTGATGGCCCTGCGATCTGTAGCGCCTCTTGGATAAGGATGCTGAGAGCTGATCTAGCTGTAGACATAGTCTATCGTCCGTGGAGTAAAGACACTCACACCTTATCTAATCATAATCATATGCTGCGCACCATATGTTACTGGGACGATAGGCTTTCGGAAGCGCGCGTGTCGTTCTGACAAACCCTCCCGAAGACGTGAAACCGAGACACGCACTCAGCAGTGTAAGTACCATGCTGAAAGGTCTCTCTAATCACTGTCTGACAAATTTCTGCGTTGTCTCAATATCATAGCAGAATGTCGGTGCCGACGACCCCGTTCCGGCCAGCTCTCGTTGTGGTAGACGTTCAGGAAGACTTTTGTCCTCCGGTACGCGGCTTAGAACTAATCATTGAGGAAGTTACACCTTCCTGATGCACAGAATCTTCACAATGCATGCACTGCCCATGTAGAACGGCTCGCTCGCAGTAGCTGAAGGACGAGACATAGTGCCCGTCGTCAACAGCCTCCTCGCGCTCCCCTTCGTCCTCAAGATCGCCACCAAAGACCACCACCCGGCCGACCACGTCTCCTTCGCGTCGAACCACCCCGGGGCAGAGCCGTTCCTCTCCACCTGCACGATCACGAACCCCGCCAACCCAGCGGAGACGTACGAGACGCGCCTCTGGCCAGACCACTGCGTCGCGGGCACGCCGGGGAACGCGCTCCTCCCCGACGGTGAGCGACCTCGAGACGCGCCTGAGCGCGGGGGGCGTGACGGACGTGTTCGTCGTCGGGCTCGCGGGGGACTATTGTGTGCAGAGCACGGCGGTCGATAGTGCGGAGCTGGGGTGGGCGACGTACGTCGTTGAGGAAGGTACGCGGTGCGTTGGGGGAGCGGAGGCGTGGGCGGAAACTGTTGAGCTGCTCCGCGAGAGGGGCGTCAAGGTTGTGCACGCGGATGGGCCTGAGGTGGGGATGGTGAAGGCACTAGTACTGGGGGCGTGACTTGGAAGAGCGCGTTCAGCTTCGCAGACACGCCTAAACATAGTGATTGATGAGACACTATGTACAGCTCTGGATAGGTGAATATGGCGCAGAAAAGTGTTAGCGCACACGAAGCCCTTAGATGTAGGCAACAGCGGTTGAGAAAACTCGCCTGCCACCGCGAGACCACATAGTATCAGTAGATGACAGCCGCACCTGTACTCTGTACGAGCGGAATATAAAAGCGCGAAACCAAAAAAAAAAGACTTGGATGAGGTCCATCCGCGATCGACTGGTTTCATCAATATTCCAGGATCCAAACGATGTTTGTATCAAAATTGGTCTTTTTACGTATTGATCTGTATCGGCTGAGATTACTTATCGCATGTTGATCGCGGGATGGGCACGACTTGTGGCTAACACTGGCACCAGTCGACGATCGACTCAACTGAAAAGGATTGGAACCGGAGGCCGGCGAATTATTTTGGCCTCTTTACGGACATACTGACACCCTCGAGAAACGCCACAACGCTACCGGCAATTCATAGTACATATACGATAGCCCGGTCCTAGAAAACCTGCCGAGACTTCATGCGGACGGGCGAGCCGCGAGCCACAAGCAATTCGACCGGTCACCGAACCGTGTAGCCCCGTACGGAATGGTTGTACTGAGTACGAGATGTCATCAAAGCTACGAGATGGGCCTAAGGACTTTGATTGATAGTATCAGGTGTCATCATATGGCACACTGAGTAAATGGCATGAAGCATAATACTACAACCGTGACTGAACTGCCAACGTGAAGCAAGAAGTCGAAGATATTGGTAGTGGGCATAGATGTAGATCCATACATAACAAACAGCTCTCACCGCAAATTTTCCTCGATGCTCTCCGGATAGGTTTGTGTGCTTCCGCCGAGGCGAGCCAGCTATCTGTGCATGTAAAGACGAAGGAGGTTTGACGTGAACAGGGATTCGAACGCTCCACACAAAAGGAACGACGCGCAAAATGGGTAGCATAGCATGGTTCGCATGTTGTGAGCATCAAATTTATGATCTAGGATCTTGAGTAGTCTGTCTTTCTGTTTTGCTTCTTCCTCGCCGCTACAACTTGAGGCATGCGGTGATGTCCCTACGGGGTCAACGCGCGCGTACTGTAGTCGAGCACACCGTCCCTGCAATGGAACATGTTCATCAAGGACCATTCGAAACTAAGAAAGCATACAGTAAGAGAAGATGCGAGGAAGATGACGGACCACAGTACCCTCACGCAATCATTCACTCTAGTCAGCGTCCGATCCTCACAGCGTGTTCCAGCCGGATGATCCCAACCAAACCCTTCTCACAGACACCCACAGCAGGAGCAACAGACCCCATACGCTGGACTCTCTAGCAAATTTCTGTAGTCAGTCTAGATCGAGGCACTTACCACTGAGACAGCGCCGCCACATCCGCACTCGTTTCTCGGCCCAACACCATCTCCGCCACCACGCGCCCGGTACCCAGGCTCAACGATATCCCCCACGGCCCATGGCCTGTGGCGACGAAGACGCCGCTCTTCCCGTCCCGGCCAGCGGGCTTCAGCCCATCTCCGAGGTCCGCCTCGTGCACTCGAGCAATGATCGGGCGTCCCGTTGCGCTCACTGGGCGGAAGCACAAGGACTTCTTGCGCACCTCGACGTCCTCCCCGCACAACGTGCGCGCGACCGCGAGCAAACGCTCGACCTCTGTTGCATCGATCTGTGCGTCGGTCGGCAGTGCGGGGAGCGGTGTTGTCGGGGGATTGAGCCCGCCCATCCAGACGTCGCCCGTCGTGCGAGAGAAGATCTCGGGCGTGAAGCCCGCGGCGTCGGTGAAGATCGCGTGACAGGGGCTTGATCCCAGGAAAGCTGGGACGGAGGAGGACGTCTCCGATTCGCCGGAGGAGGAGGAGGTCCTCGCGTCCTGCGAAACCTTGAGCGCGCTCGGATCGGACGGTGTCTGAACGGGCGGCCAGTGTTTCGACTTGAGGGTGACCGAATAGCCAGCGAGGTGCGTGATGCGCGGCATGCGGCTTGCGTTCGGGAAGAGGGTTGCGTAGATCTGAGGAGTCCAACACCCAGCCGCGATGACGACGTTCTCGCACGGAATGTCGACCGTGCGCGCGTGGCCTTCCGGACTCTCTGACTGCCGTCCCAGATACTCGATGCGAACGCGCGTGGGACCGTCCGGATCCTCTACATCCCGCAGAAGCTTCGTCGCACGGGCGGGCTGGTGGAGGATCACGCCCGCGGCGAGACACTGTTCGAGAAGGAATTCGCACAGCCTTAGCGGATGTCTGTGGTATCGCAGCGGAGAGGTAATAGGACAGCGCGTAGGTAGCACGAGTGAATGCAAGGGACTTACATCTGCGCGGTGGAACGCCTATCTGAAATGGCCTGAAGCGCCTCGGGTTTCGCGCGCAGCCATCGCGGGACTTGGAATCCGTCAGACTCACCGGTCTCTGCGACACCGCTACTAGTACCGGCGCCCGCTACAGTTGCGCGACTGACGCCATTGAGCAGCCAGTCAAGCCCACCCTGACCGTCGGTGGTGTTGCGGCTACTAGAGATGTCCACGCGACTTTGTGCATCGATGCCAGCTGCGGTGGCCTGCGTGCGTGCATCGGGGTCTTGGGCAGTGTCGTCGGATGGGTAAGTGTGATCGAGGGAGTAGGAGATGCTCTCAGAGTAACCCCAGCGGGCGCGACCGTTGTAGCGGTGAGCGAGATCGCGATGGAGGTTGAAGGAGAGGAGACCAAGGGATGCAATCGCCGGAGCAAACCAGTCCTTTGCGATGAAGCCAGCCGCCTTGCCGGAGGCGGAGGCAAAGAGCTTGGGCGCGGCCTCGACGAGGTGAATCCTGTGGTCTGGGGGAGCAAGGGCGGCGAGTGAATGAGCGGAAGAGAGACCGATGATGCCCGCGCCGAGAATGACTGTTGTTGGCATGTCGTGTATGTTGCCTGCTCAGTCTTTGTGTTCGGTGAGGAAGGAGAGCGAATGCAGGGGATGGAAAGTGAGAGACCAAGACCGCACACTCATCAATGACCACGCTCGAGTCGAGGCGGCTCGACTGTTTATTCCTCCCCACAGATCCTTATCGAACAGTACAGAATATCAATACTAATGACCTCACCCTCAGGCCCCTTCCCCACTTGCGAGCCATATCGCTGGGACGATCATACAGAGATCGTTGCCTCAATTGAATATTGAGTATCATGCTGGTTTCTCGACTAGTATTCGGTACACTTCATTTGCATCTTGAGCCCTCTCAAATGCCCTTAGGCCCCCCTTTTGGACTTCTCGTGTCGACCACAATCGAACCCTTCGTTAAGTTTGTCGTCCCAGATCCTGACCTGATCCCCTTGCTCGACTCCTCCTTTCCCTTCTCTAGAATTGCCTGCACCACATCCACGTCCCTCGACGACCCAAACACGTTCTCCAGCTGCTGCTTCGACGGTCGCCCAAGCATCCCTTGTGCTCCTTGATTCGACCAGAACACCTCGAACGCTGATCATCCAACCCTTGCGATAAGTGCCATCGCACACACGATGCTGAGGAGCAGCACACTCACAATCAACGACTGCTGTTAGTGCAATGGACCTAGATAGAACACGAATCGTCAGTTCCGACGCCTTTTGCGGACACAGATCAATCGGATTACGTCTCTGCGCACGCGTGTCAGTGACAATGCAGCCCGAATGGAAAGAGATGTGCATACCTCCGGCCTTCCATCGCTTGTACTGCAGGATCGATTGGAGGGATGTGAGTAAAAGACCGCTCTGGGAAACGCAGATGTGTGCCATACCTCATCAGGGTTGACAAAAACAAAGAAGTCCTCATTGAGCTCGACCGCCGGTCGGTAGACGATCTTTGTCGTATTACGGGACATGTTGGATATAGGTATAGGTGATTGTATTGGCGAACGGTGGCAAGTGTGAGTGGCGGGTGGTTGAGTAGAGTTCAGCTTCAATAGGCTCGAAGCAGAGACGGAAGTATATAGGGAGGCGGAGAGATGACGTCATCGTTGCTCAGTGTGCTCGCGTGACATCATCTGTGTAGGCCATCGATGCCCATAAGCCTCGCGCTCTTTTACTCCAGATCATTCACTACGTCCCACCAAGTGATACAATTCGCACGCCTACATAGCCCTGTCCCGCATGAACTCGCCCCAATCAATCCTTGGGAGCGAGTCAACAGAACATTTAGTAGCCCCACCGGTCCCGGTAAGTTCGACCAACGGTACAAGCGACGGTCTTTTCGTGACTCATAAGCACAAACATCCGAGTCCTGAACATATACATGTCAGATGACTCACCTTCCATGTGCACATTGGAAAGGCAAGGCCGTTTCAGACAAGTTCCTCACCAGCGCTTTGCATTGTTCCACTGTGAGACTGTCGTTGAACATGATCGCGCCTATCACGAACGAGACGTGAGCACACACAGTGCAACATCGAAAGATGTGCGTAGCTAACGCACCTCGGCATGCCTTCGAGTTCACCAAGTCAACCAGCTCCTGCGGACACCATCTCAACGCCTTCTGCCACCCCACAGCATCGCCTATCTCTGCCTGGCCACCGCTTGCGCGCAGAATGCCCTCGACGCTGTCCGCATCCAGCTTCGCGAGGAAGCCCTTGACGAGATCGCGCAGCTCATCTCCAAACAGGAGCTACCGATCGCGAAGGCGCGTCCGCGTCACCTCCCGAGCGAGCGAGCGAGCGAAGAGAACACGAACGCACCTTATCCGCGATCACCTCAGGAACGGCCCCCACCGCAACCTGTACATACGCAGCTTCCTCATCCCCACATACACCCGCACGCGTGCCATCATTGGGCTCCGCGAATCTCACACCCCACCGCGCGAAGGCGCGCCTTACGTCTTGCGAAGCTGCAATGCGTCCTGCCTCGGCGTCTGTCAACAAGATGTGTACAGGCGGGTTCACAGTCCTCGTCGGGACCCCGTCCCCATGACCTTCGCCGCCCTGAGAGTGGTCTTCGGGTGCAGAACAGGCGTGGGACGACAGGAACCCTTCACAGATTTCCTTCAATAAGCGCTCGACTCGTATCCGCTCGTCCGCTGCGTGCTGGTCGATGAGAACGAGCGCGTGCCCAACTAGGTCCGACTCGCTGCCGTTGTCGTCGGAGCGAGAGCGCAGGATACACGCGATGAACTTCCGGTCGACCTGCCCGAGCACGCGCGCCGTGCGTAGGTTATCACGGCTGAAGCGAGCGAGATGCGATGCGTCCCATAGTGTGAATGGCCGGTGCTCGTTATCTATGTGCTTCTTGAGAGAACGGGAGTCACCGTGGCGTACATGAGCTTGTGCGCACTCAGTTGACCTCGTCACAGCTGGTATCTTGCGCTCTGTGAGATTGTAAGACTCGTTCGCTTGCAGGGCCGCGGTGATCCACGCTGGAGTTTCAGCTGCGATAGTTCCCATACGGGCGTCGAGCGTTCTTCGTGTTCTTCCGATAAGGGCTGCATAAGTATCGTCCGTTGTAGCAACTATAGGCGCATGTTGTGGATACGAGTTTCCTGTGCGCGCGTCGATGATGAAAGTCTCGCCCGTAGCTGGGTCGGTCCAAAGTACATCGCCATCCGACTTGCCGAGCACAATCCCTTCATGCACACGGGGTAGGGAAGATGGCGTCACAGAGTTATCGGGAGTTGTGCGGACAGGTGAGGGCAGAGAAGTCATATGAGTCCATGATTCGCTGAATGACGGTGCGCTAGTTCGAGCTAACTTCTGCTTCTTCCGCGGTGACGGGATGTCAGCTTCCCGTCGACGCTGTTCACGTCGGGCGACTAGGAAGCCATGTTGGGCTAGGACACCTTCCACAGTAGTGGAGAGGAAGTCGGCGACAGCCGCTGTATCCTATTGTGTAAAAGTAGATGACAAGAGCAACTTGTATGGAAGGAATGGCCGAAGTACCTGTAATTGGACTGCGGCCTTCCTTGGCTCAACACAGTTGTCGACTAGCCTTGGAGGAATCGTAAGGTTCAATACATATACAGCTTTCTTCTCAGCCTTGCGTGGGGAACGACGAAGGGCTGTACCAAACCTTCATTAAAGACGAGCAAGTTAACCGAAGGAAGCGACGTACCTGATCGAGTGCTTGTGGGCCCATTCTCATCGTAACCCTGAGGTCCAGTCAGCGCACATCTATACCTCCTTTATAAGTGGGCCATACATGCTTGTGAAACGAGCTACGAGCGAACACGCTGTCGATGCTGCGATGCAAATCGCATGGTTCAAGAGGATGCCTGTTCACAACTGGAAGCCATCTGAGCTTGGTGGCACGGTCAAGAATGATACGAGCCTACATAGAAATTGATATGCCTAAGAGAGCAGTAGATGAACGTAGGAATTCTAGGTAAAAGGGGTCGCGAACCTTCGAGTATGCCCCATCCAGAGAGATAAATCCGTCTATTCGCATTTGGTCGTGATTGTTGGCAATCTCTTCGACGTGCTATTAAAGGGATGGTGCATCCTCATTTGCGACCTGTGTAAGTTCCGGATAACTTACGTTGGCTAATGCTCTACCGTACAGGTGGCGGAAGGTCGCCAGGGGTGATGAGGTCTATATCAGATACTCAGAATACAGACTGATGAGCACGACACGGCAAGCGACCTTCGGTATTGTGAGAACGCGAGCCTTCGTTCTTGCTTGGACGCTCTCCCTACTTTTGTGGGTATTCTCTAGTGAGAACGACACCATTGGACAGACGAGCGCGAACGCCTCAATCTCTTTCTTCACAAGTTCGATGGTTCGAGAAGCATTGGGGTGTGACTTGCGTCGTATGGGTAGCTGCGATGGAGGTCTCGTATGTGACTATACGCTCTCACTGTTGGGGCGTCAACTCACGGACATTGTAAAATGCGTCTCGGACAGAGACGACTGTCCCCGAAGACTCTCTTCGCCATCGCAAGGAAGTGCCCGCATACAAGGTCTGACCTCCCTGGTGATAGTATTAGCTATGTAGGCAATTTGCTCTGAAGGGCAATTGTTGTACCTTGAGTATAACGGACCAACTTTCGCCGGAATGCTTTGTTCTGGATGATATTTCCAAGCAACACAAGTCGGCAACTGAAGCAAGTGCTATACGCTCTCAAAATGAGCCAGAGGGCTTCATAGGGTAGTTTCAACATGCACCTTCACCACGGAAGCCAAACGTGTTGACTTCACTCAGGGACGCGGGGGTGTACGCCTTGGACGTACCTAACTACTGCTTCAGCTCGTCTGTTCACCAAGATGTCCTTCCTTGTTCAGAGGAAGAGGATACTGTACCCACCATACCTTCCCGCTTCAAATCCTCCGGCAAGTAGTCCAAGACCGTCTCTAGATATCCCGGCGCCATCATCACGCACCCAACATTCCCATTCTTCGGGGTCAATTGACACATCAATGCTGCGGGCACCTGCGTCTAAAGAGTTCTGTACCAGCTCTGAAATGAGCTGTGGTAAAGAGGTGAGGATCTGGGTCGACCGCAGTCTGGACTTGGTACTCGAAGACAGGGTGGTGATGGAGGGTTCTGCAATGTTCATGGCAATACAGTGTAGCTCTCCTAGCGAGCAGCATGTGGCAAAGGGACAAGACGTAATACGACAACTGACCGGGGAGAGAAGCAAAGGAAGAACTCGTGTTGACCCGGTGCAAGCGGGTTCAGATTCAAATACGTATTCAGAGCCTGAGACAGGCAATGATGAAGTAGACGCTTACTAGTGACGTCGGCTGTTCTAACCCCGATTGAGAACGGATCCAACCACCCACTTCACTCAGCGGGATGGCGACCTCGCCCTCCCTGAATTTTTCGATTCCGACCATTACCTTTCCCATCCTTTCTGAGGATGTGAAACTTGACGTTCGGTGTAGGTTCTAGCCTCTAGCCCGAGGTTCGAGCTCCTTCTGCCGCACCCAACATGCGTCAGAGTCGGTGCAGTTCGACTCGTGCATCAGATCTATTCGACCTGAAACGAAGCCCAGCATCGAACAGGTATTTGGGGAGCGATAACAGCGAAATGTAACCGCAACGAGAGGAAGACGCGCGTTAGGAATGCACACTGTCGCCCTCCCCCCGTTCTGTCTGGAAGACATCCAAGGATTCCGGCGAGCAGGAAGGCAAGTACCCCAGTAGAATTGAGCCCGTTACCAACGGTCTCACATCGAAATTTTTATGATAGGTATGATTGGACAGATACGCCGTAGAACGGAACCTCGCTATCATCGATTCGTGGACCCACTCGCGCAAACATTTTCCTCGACGGACCTCCTCGCAGCCACGGACCCTGATTCCTTTCGTACCCGTGAACGCGCTCTCGCACCCGCGGTCCTCATAAGCTTCTCAACAGAGCACTATTTGACCAGTTGGTGGTCCAATTACATATCCCCATAATCGTTACCCCGCTATGGAGCCAGAAACGCTTACCGCACGCTTGCGACAGATGAACCTCGCCGCCGATGAGCTCCGCACAACTCACCAGACCTCCGTCGCCGGACTCTCTGAAGGCATAAGGAGAGAACGTAGAACCCCGCCACAATATCATCATGGTATGTCTACGGAGGAGACGACTCGGTACCTCAAAGAGTACAAGGAGTGGTTCGAGGAGGATCGCAAAATCCCTCCAGAGCCAGCGCCTCGCATTGACCGTGCCTATCTGGTTACTGAACAACTCCACCGTCGTGCTGACCTCGAAGCGGCGGGCCATCACGCTGGGAGACCATCGGGTGTTCAATTCTTCATCACCATGGTCGGCTTTGCGAAGCATTCGAGCTCGATACCAATCACGAGCCTTGTGCCCGGTGTGTGATACCATTCTTTTTTCAAGCGCCGTCGTTGATTCCGATACCTTTCCATGTGTATCAGTTCGCTTTGACAACATGCTTGTGCGTCGTGTCCACGTTGTACGTACCGGTAGTTGTTTTTTCCCTTTGCGTCAACGGTACTTAACACGGCCTTTAGGGACGCTATCTCCTATGTCGTATCATCGCTCCATGTTGTAAGTTCCCGTTCGGTGGTACGATGTGCCGCTCATCCATAATCCTCATTAGCTCGAATGGTGGCAATACAGACAGTCGTCGAAGACGTCGATGGAGCCGCCCATGATCTGTCCATCTACAATTTCCCGTCAACCTTTGACTGCACGCTAGAACACATGGATGTGTTGTTCCCTGTCGGAAGTGTACTCGCCATCAGGGAGCCGACATTTAAAGCCCCGATGCAAGGTGACCGTCCCCTCGTTCGCGTCGATAGCCCGACAGACATCACATTCGTCGTATCCGGTAGTCCAATGCTCCAAGGTGTGAACTGGAGAACGGGAACGTCCGTTTCCAGGTCGTCGGTACTGCCCATTGCCTCCGATGCATGGCAGAAACGTGGTAATGATTACTTCAAGTCGTCTCAGTGGTTCCTCGCTGCGTTTGCCTACTCTCATGGGCTTGCTCTCAATCCTGGCGCAGTAGTCTTGCTCCTGAACAGGGCAGAGGCGTACCTTCGTCTCGGATATTACTCTGGTGCATTGTGCGATGCACAACGAGTGATATCCGCAGAAGGTATTCCAAGTGCCCTTGCAGGGAAGGCTGTGTTCCGCCTCGCAAAGGCGCAATACGGTGCAGGGGAATATAGCGCAGCTGAGAGCAACTTCCTCCGCTGGAAGCAAAGCCATGCTAACGACACCACGGCCCATTCCTGGCTTGACCGTTGCCGTGCTCGACTGAAAGAACGCAAGACAGGTCAGTACAACTGGGTCTTTCTGTTCCGCACAGCAAAACAAAAAAGAAGGCTCGACATCTCGGATTACATCGGACCTGTGAAGGTGAGTAAGATGATCCACCGTGGGGGAGGCCGTGGGGTTGTAGCGACGAAAGACGTTCAAGCCGGTGATCTCCTTGTAAGTCGCCGAACTCTCTTAACGTCCGCGGAGTCCTCATCGGCACACTAGATGGTCACCAAACCCTTCTTGTCCGTCTACCCGTCGGATCTGCCTGACAACAGGATCATCATGACATTCGACCTGACTTCCTACACTTCGAAGGAAAGAACCGACGCTCTACTGCTAGCGCGTATCATTGAGAAACTATACGGTAATCCCAACCTGCGCGACACAGTGTACCACCTATATGCGGGTCCCGATTACCCACCACCACCTGATACGTACCCTCCAGCACCGAGTCAGCCCGTTGCTGTCGAACCGCTCGAGCCCAAGATAGACATCGACATTGCGCAACTCGAAGCGATATGCACGTACAACAACTTCTCCCCCTTCCGCATCGAGGACCACACAATGGACAAGAACGCAAATCCAACAGGACTCTACCCACTCGCGTCGCTCTTCAACCACTGCTGCACTCCCAACGCGATTTGGTACTGTATTGGGGACGCCATGATCATCCGTGCCTCCGAATTCATCACCGCGGGCAGCGAGATCACCATCCCTTACAGCGTCGAAGAGTCATACTACGACCGCCATACTGCGCTCAAGAAGCACATGCTCGAGCACTGCATGTGCTGGCTGTGCGAAGCAGACCGCGAGGATGGCGTTGAGCGACTTCGGCGCCGCCACGAACTCAAGGGCAAGCTGGTATCTCGCGACATCCTCTCAGCAACTGTGGCGGAGGTGCGTGCGCTCGAGAAGGACGTCCGAGAGACATTTGCTCCCACTAGAGGTCCGGTACGGCCTCTCAATGCACTCGCACTGCATGTCCTTGCCGAAAGCCTGCGCTCGTCGGGGAGCCCCACATCATTGAGTGAGGCGTTGCAGGCTGACATGGACGCGCTGCGGTGCTTCGGATTTGAGGTACATCAGGGGAACGCACGGGGTGCGTCCGGATTGAGTCCGCTGCCTATTGGCACCGACCGCTTCCCGTCGGTGACAACCTTCCTCGAGCCGGTGACCATCATGCTACGTATCGCATGCACGTACCTCAACTTACACGACGAGACGAACGCAGTGCTGTGGCTGAAAGCCACGTTGTGGTGTGAGTGTTTTCGCCATCTTCCGTGTCCGTGGACGCCATCTGACCTGAAGCCATGGCTTTCAATAGTGACCAACATATCGGTCGGAGGGGGGAAGGCGTTGTTCATGCTAATACACGAGCAGATGCTCGAACGGATGAACGTCGGAGACCTCGCCGCCCGGGTTCTCTGACTGTGTGTTTCGGCGGACAGTTTCGCACTGGCCTGTCTACACGTGGCATACGATCACGAATGAATCGGAACACCGAGTTGTAACACTAGCTCCGAGTCCAGCGACAGTTTCTCTTCACACTCAGCGAGGGTTTATGCATCATGTTCACCGGTATGGCATCCCCGCCCGAATACATCGGGTTTAGTCCTCCTTTTTCAACTTGACCTTCCAACTTGTACTAGCAGCACATGAGGCAGCATCCTGACCCGAACTGTCCCTATCTATGAGCCTTCGCGCAGTCTGGTGATATGTCCGCGGCGTGTACTTGACACAGAGCTCGAGCTCCATGAAACCGCGCTAGCAGTGTCAATCCCTTTGCGATAAGCCATTTACACTCCCCGCGCATATCTGAACGACCCACATGAAATTCCTGGTCTCCCCAAGAAGCTTGCATGCGTTGCCGTCGCAAGTCTGTCATATGTGCGCATGTGTGCGCATATGTAGAATCATACATGATACATCACCCGCGCGTTCTAGCCACTCACTGCTGAAGGGCTGTGTTTGTGTTACTTTTGGATGGAGCAGGAGCTCCGTCGGGCTCGGACCCGGTACTCGGAGGAATGGCTGACCGATTTCCTCAACCCTGAGATGACGTGCGAGGACGAATTGGCGATTTCGCCAGTGCAAACCCTCCTGGCGCATCTGGGAACTGCGGTCGATTGATCTGCAGAACCCTGCGCGACACGCGACACATACTACTAGTAATACTAGCTTGCAGATCCTAATGAGATCGAGTTTTTGCCCGGTCCTGCTCCGGCTACATGTACGTACACAGGGCGGCAACCAGTTGTGCAGGAACCGAGTCTGACGAACGACAGAGATTATTACAAGCATCCACTCAGCATCCCCGAACCGACCCGAGATTTTCTGCATAAAGCTAAGACTGTATTGGTCATCTGCCAGTTGTAACAGGACACATGCGTCTCGACGAGACAGTTGACAACATATGACAGCAAAGAAAACGATAATAGATATAGCCACAGAAGTGGAATACAACGGCGCCGCGTAGTAGTATGACAAGATTCACATCCAGCCTACGCAAGTTGCAAACGCCCCTACCATACCTGGGGTAGAGGCCATAAATTATGCATAGAATGGGTGCCCGACCCCGGGAGTAACCAGGTGTCACTCCTTACGAATGATGCAAGAGTTGTGAATTCGCAGGTGCGTTAAATATTGAGTTTAGTCAAGATTGAGGTTCTCCCTGAGTGGATTGAATCGAGTTAGTATCTTTAAGACAGATGAAATGTAACGGCAAGTAGAACGGACTTCTCTTGTCCAACGACATTCCCAACGGGGTCATACAAGCACACATGGTAGGTCGCTGCTCCTTTGCCGGGGAAGAGATCGTCGCATGATGCGACGCCGCAACCCAACTGAGTTGTCGCCTTCCAGACGATCTGAGTGAAGTGGCTTAGCTCAGGTGTCCTTGCGTTGAATTCGACTATATCATCGCATATATGAGCATAGTGGTTGGAAAAAGCGCTACTTATCCCACCTTTGTCCCGAGCGAACAGTCGAACCGCCCTTCGCGCAGTGAAAGACCCGGTCGCGGCAGCGAGGTTCTCGCCGACCGGGCCCAATGCTCCATCGGAGTGCTTCAATTGACATTGTTCCGCATAGGACTGTGCCTTAGCCTGGAGGTCGTCTGACCAGCTAAGCTCGTCCACGCCGAACGCCTCGCGGATCGAGTTGTGAGCATCCAGATACGCCTGCTTGTCAACCACGGGTGGCACTACAGGCGTGGAGGTGGGCTGGGATAAAATTGAACTAGGGCTCGTGCTGGACGGCTGAGAATCAGTCGTGGAAGGGGCCGAGGGAGATGTAGGCGTAGTACTCGGTTGCTCCGCTGAGCTGGATGCGTTGGATGTGGGCGCATCAGTCGTGGATGGAGACATAGAGGAGATGATGTTAGTTGCTGATGACTGGAAGTCCGAGGAGGAAGAGGATTGCGTGTCAGAGCTGGGGGTACTGGAGGGCTCCGAAGAATCAGAGCTCAGCGAGGGAGTAGGAACGGAGTCCGAAGTGGGCGTGGAGTCGGAGGGCTCCGCTGATGGGGCAGGAGGCGTGAATGTCGGAACCTCCGGCGCTGCAGTGCTCGGGTCTGTGCCGGAAGGTGGTGTGTAAGTGGATCCATCGTCCAACTCGGAGTTTGAGGAGGGGTCTAGCAGTCCTGCACCTGGTAGTTGAAGACATTGCCTTGTGCGACAACGCAGTGGAATACACACCTTCGAAAGGCCTAGCGGGGAATGCGGCGATAGCCCTAACGAAAGTGACCATAAATATGAGAGAACCGATCGTAAGCTTCATTTTGAAGTAGGGGATTGGAGAGGCGACAGATGCAGATTAGACGATGGCTTCAGGAGGGTAGGACAAAAGAGTGAAATTCCACCCTAAGACAGCCAGAATTTGAACAAACCACTCGAAAACGAAGGGAGGTGGCCCTGGAGAGAGAGAGGAACTTGTACGGTGGCGGGAGAAACTCGCTCTGAGTTTCTCACCATGTTTATAACGAATGTCAGAAAATAGTGGGATTTTTCACCGAGTATCTAACAGTTATTAACCGGTAATTCATATGAGCGTCTAACCTAAAGACCAACTCAATCCATCCGCCAGTCCGCATCCACCAGCTCGCGGGTCTTCGCAATACTACTTGAGGTGATCAGGAAGATTGGTGAGACAGCTGTCGAGGTGCGCCAAGCGAATTTGAAACTCGTTGCGAGTCAAAACGTGCACAAGCCTGTCAGACATAAGAGACGGTGCAAGTGGGAAGTCGGGTTAACGTTGCCGCCAGACATATACGGATGCTAGATTTTGCGGCTATGAGACATGTTCAACTAATGTGCTGTTGAGGTAGCTACTAGTAATATTCATGCTAATGGATGAAGACAAGAGCTACATTGAGCGCATCCCGCCAGGAACTGATGTCGGGAGTTACTCACCAGCCATAATTGGCTCATGGTAATTAACCGGTTAATAACCATGTTGCTAAAAATGTTACTAACATGTCGTGAAAAACATATAGTTTCTCCCGCCACCGTAAGAGGAAGAGACGATGGCGCCTGTTGTCATGTCCACTGGGCTGTCATTAGAGTTTTGGCATCATCCATGCACTGGTACTTCTTGTCCGCCGCCCTCGGCATCTCAGGTGCACTCAACGACGACGACAGGCTGAAAGACCTTAATCACGGCTATCCGCGCCAGGGGAAGCAAGAGACACTGACCATCATCGCAGGACTAAATCCGATGGACACATATGGGTCCACATTGTTGTGCGCTATATGGCCGATCACATATAACACCCTCCCCCTAGAGGCTAGAAGCCCTCTTCTGATTGGTTCTTCGCCAGGGGCTTCCCTGATGCATTATCCGGCCCAGGGTCTACTATTACTTTGGCTGCCGTCGTACATGCACCCGAATTCCATATGTTCGTGTTCTTTGTTGACTTCGACATACATGCTTTTGAAGTCAGACATGAGTGCAAGCAGTCGCAAGACATATGGGTTATGTACATGAGAAGCAGGTGAAGAGCGACTATGTATACAATTGGCAGGATGATGTGTATACGGATTACTGAACATGGGCACAAAGGTCGGTAGTCAGTGACATTGAGTCGAGGTTGTCGAGCGACATACATACAACGGTTTCCTCTGAGCTGAAGCGTACGACGGCTCCAACAGAACAACCAGGACATTATGGATCGTCCAACACACCCAGTTCAGCTCGCGGAAGCCGGTCTAATGTTAAATTCGCGCTTGAAGTTCTCAAATTCCTCGTCCTTGCTCTTGTATTGCTCAGCGAGGTTTGTGACCACTCTCTGGATCTGAAGTGGATTGAGGGATGAACCACAAGCATATGACATGCGTCTCTTACTCCGTTTTCGTTGGTCTTCAAGGCAGGGACTACATCTTTTACCGTGCGCTCTACAAGAACGCCACCGACCAGACGAAAGCACTTCCGATCTGGTTCTTCGGCGAGAACTTCATCTAGAGTAGACAACACGAGGCTGTCGTAAAAGTTAGTGAGGATACACATGTGTATGTTCGGTTTGCGCACTGATGCTCCTCTGCCTCCTGTTCTAATTCTCCGATCTTACTCGCCAATGCCTGTAGGTCATTTTGGAAGCGATTGTATTGCTGTTGAATCTCTGGCTAGCCGTGTTTCGCATCAGACAGGTATGACGGCGCGCAGAGGTCGAGAGACAGACCCTGAGCAGACAGCCTTGGCTGGGCAGCCTTCGACGTTGACTTGGACGCGGACATGGACGAGGAGTGAAGACCCAAGAATGGCAATATCAGATACTCGGCTTGCCATTGGCTCCAGGATGGGTCGGCAAAACCCGGCATCGCTGGATAGCGTTGAGGTGTTCCGGGGGGTTGGCTCGTCATCCTATCAAACGTTGAAGAGGGCCCGCTCGTCGTTCAGCACGTCGTACTCAACCACCACCATGTCTTTCGCGCGTGCACTAGTTGCCGCCCGTCCCTCTGCAAGGCTGGCTGCTGACCGCGTTGCTGCTTCCCGCTCGCTTGCCCTTGCTTACCGGTGGCATTCAACCGCCCCTCGTCATCAACAGGTCGACCCCTCCGTCAGTAACAAGCCGCGCCACCTCGAACAGTCTCCTCCTGTTCGTTCCCCTTCTCCCATAACTGCTCGATACACCGCAGCAAACGAGCCGGACAAGGACTACGACCCGTACAAGGATGGTCCCAGTGCCATAGACAAGGCTGTTCATCTGTTCTTTTTCACAGAGATCATCAGAGGTGTGTGCCGCATGCACATGTAAGTCCAGACGGCAGGATCACTGAAGGACCGGGACCAGGCATGTGGTTGGTGTTGGAGCAATTCTTCCGACCACCGTACACTATCATGTACCCATATGAGAAGGGCCCTCTTTCCCCTCGCTTCCGCGGAGAGCACGCTCTGCGTAGATACCCTAGCGGTGAAGAGCGTTGCATTGGTATGTTCTACGTTTGTTCCGTATGCCAGAATGACCTCATTTGTGACGGGGATCTAGCTTGCAAGCTTTGTGAAGCCATTTGCCCCGCACAAGCCATAACAATCGAGAGTGAAGCTCGGCTCGATGGCTCGAGAAGGACCACTCGCTATGGTTAGTATGAATCGCTGTACCTGTGACTCCTAGTTCGCATTGACCTCATTGAACGCCAGACATTGACATGACCAAGTGCATTTACTGCGGATTCTGCCAGGAAGCCTGTCCCGTGGACGCTATCGTCGAGAGTACGTACTGAATTGTTTCTCCGCTCCTATCACGATGCCGTACGCCTCTACTGCTTCGATTGCACACTGACATGTTCGCTTGGGCAAACCAGCACAAAATCAGGAGTTTTCCACCGAGACTCGTGAAGAGCTTCTCTATAACAAGGAGAAACTTCTCGCCAATGGCGACCGCGCTGAGGCCGAGATTGCAGCCAACCTTCACGGTATGTCAGGCAATCTTGCAAGCATTTCGCCGGCTAATCACACCCAACCTGCAGCGGATCATGTCTACCGGTGACGGGAAAGGATGGGGAATGCGAGTGGGAGGCGTGGAGAAAGTTCATGTCGCCACAAAGCTGATGTGATACGCCCTCCTCGTCCACGTAATCCGAGTTCGTTTCTCAGGATGTTCACCATGGCGCCTCGGACTGAAAAGTCTTGGTTTGCAATGTTCGCGGCAGAAGCCGCGCTCTCCCGGCGGCAGGCAGACATGTAAGGTTACGATTGCTCTGCATTTTCCAGCCCACGATCCGTTGCAAAGTTTGCGGAGTTTGTCTAAAATACGATGGAAGCTCGTCAAGTTGCGAAAGATAGCAACGTGGTACCGAAAGAGCAGAATCCATCGTCCATGCGCAAATCTGCCATATTGCGTGGGATTGGCCCCGAGAAGCTAAATGACCATTTCGAGGTTGCTCTGCTCTCGCTCTATGACTTCAGGCGGCATACCCTCCGCCCGCAGCTCTACTAGAGTTCGATGCCGGGCGAGTTCTATATAGATTGATGTCCGAATGATTAAAAATGACGCTCGATGCGCATGGCCGCTGTGGAACGTGCTACCAAACATGTTTCGGCGCGCCTCGTCGGATGTAGTATTGCGGAGCGCGCGTCCTTTGTGATCCGCGCGCGGGGTCGTCGACAAAAGGTATGTCTTGCTCTTGGTCCTCCACGTTCTAGCGTTGACCTGGCGGCTGATTGCGGACCCTTTCCCCGCTACAGCTTGTGGTGAAGACCCGATCCGGACAGAGAGCCGTAGTCCGTCGCTCCTCGGATGTGTACTAGCCTTCCTCTGGTGCTTTGAAGGTGCCGTATACGAGGGCCCGCGCTTACCCCATATAGTCCTTATCTGTTCTATGAACAGCACTCGGCTCACAGTGGTCCGGTCCGCGACAAAGTTCGAGACGACTGACACTGTGCTCAGACCCCTATCCAGCTCGGACCCAAATCGCGAAGTGATCTCCCACTGTCCATGTGTGCGAGTCCAGCGAACCCGTCCCGCCTCGATTATGACGCCGATTGAGTTCGGCAGGCAAATCCGGCCCTTCCGTCCCATGCGCCCGAAACCATCCCACACTGCCGCTACGGATCGGCGGGGTCGGATACACGGGATTTTTGGCCAGATTCACAATGGGGCGGCTATGACTGGTCTTCGCCAGCGGACTTGCGGCTTGCCATCGCATTATCAGGGTGGATCTTGCTGCCATCATAAACCCTGGAGACCTGCGTGGATTGCACACCGCTATCTCGGAATTCATCGTTAGTGCGACGTCTTGTCCGTCCCACCTGACTGATCACTGAAGACATTCCCATTCTAGTTCATCATGCCTTCGTCGTCACCAGTGTCAGACTCGCAGGGTCGACGAAAATTCAACTCCAACGTCGCATCAGACTTCATGCCGAGAACCGCACACCGCACACGCGCTCCGAGCAATTCCTCACAACGTAAGACTAGGCGACAGACGGTCAAACACCACGCTCATAGCAGTGCCAACGCTGCCGCTCTGTACAAGGATCCGTTGACTTGCGCGCAACCTGCTAGGTCTCGCCACATACGCCATGGTCAGCCACCGAGCCGGCAGACTCGGGTAGCCGATCACTCGAGCACGCCACACGATGTGGCCATCCGGGACAGACCTGCATCATTGCCACCTTCGTCGCCGGCCAAGGACCTGCTACGGCGCGCACGGGCGACGGCGGACGTCGACACGGACTGGCGCGGCCGGCGTCCGTTCATCATGGACGTGATCCTCGGGAACCGGCCTGCGGGCTCGCAGCGCAGAGAAGAGGGGGTCTTGGACGCGATCGAGCTGTGCGAGGCTGCCCTTGGACCTGTCGTCGGGGGCGTCTACCACCTCGAGGACGCGCGCAGCTTGGAGTCGTATTGGGAAGCGCAGGCCGCACGCTCCCGCTTGACTGCAGGGGACACGGCGCAGCACGTCCCCGTCCCGGCGTACCAGGTATCTGCGGAACGCTCGACGGTTACTTGGCCCGGGGACGAGGACGCCGGGGCGCCGCCGTCGGGCAACGACTCATCTCCGTCAGTGGGAACGCCGCAGCACATGCATGCTGGTGTTCAAGGTGCTGTCGAACCGGCAGATCTCGTTGCTGGAGGTATGGTCAGGTCGGCTTATTGATCGCTGCTTTTGACTGCGCTTCGCATCGGTTGGCAGTGCAAGTGTTCTGAGGTGGTTTATCATGCGCCATCCGCATATTCGTCTGCGGCTGCGTGCGGTTGGGTTGACTCACCATTTCCTCACGATATCTTGTTTTGTCCATGTGCTGCAGTTCGTGTCCAAGGGCATCATCATGAACCTGTCGACTTCGCCATCTTACTTGCCTCTTCCGGATATGCTCATCTCTTCACCACATGTCTAGACCGTTCGGCGCGATGAGATACTAGATGATCAGAATGGAAACACAACAGATGTTCGTGTAACGCATGTTGCATAATAGGGTACAATCATTATTGGCAAAACCACATACACTCAAAAGCAAGCTCATCGGCAAGCAAGAGGCGGTACAAACGATCAAAGAGACAACTCAAGACATGACATGTTGCTTTTTTCAGAAGACCTGGTACGTACCGTTTCGTAAGCCTACAGCAGACAAAAGGACGTTGGCAATCTGTCAATTGAAACGCCGTACCACAAGACTATTTGGAAGCGAGGCGAATGGCTCATCCCGACTGCCGAGGTTATGCGTCTTCCATCCTCTCATCGGGTAGACCATCTCCCTTTCCAGGCATGGGGTGCCCGGCATCGCCGTCTTCTTCAGAGTGAGAACGCTTCCCGCCCCTATTGCCGCTAAGGTTCACTAAACCCCGGGAAGCCGCCGCACCTTCGTTGGCAGGCCTAGCTTCTGCGTCGTAGCGGTCGTCAACCTCCATCTCGTCCCTGGACCGCTTTCGCGACTCCAGGAAAGAACCTTGTCCCACTTCAGCGGTCGGCATCCTATCGCGAGCAGTATTACGTTCGTCGTCTTTGAAGGCCGGGTCGCGCTCGATTCCGAGCAAGTTGGACACATGAGGGCTGTGAGTCCTCGGAGCACGATCGTACTCATGCGCTTGACCGGTCGCGGGGAGAGACGCGTCCCTGCTCCCACCGGCGTGGGCGGTGGACCCGGGAGAGCCGGAGCGTGACATGGCGTGCGCGCGAGCACGTTCTTCAGCCCACAGGGTCTCTTCCTCTTGCTCTTCTAGCGCGAGGCGGTGACGAAGCTCAACCTCGCGCTGAGCTTCGCGTTCTCGCTCGAGCGCTCGATCATGCTCGAGTTGCTGTTGAACCTCCCATTCACGTTCAGGGTCCCTTTCACGATGAATGTTAGCGCCCGGGCCGATACGCTGGTGATTGTGAATGCGGGACCCGCGGTGGTGAGCATTGGGCGAAACTAGAGTAGGCGATGTTGGGAGATTCTGTTGAGGGAGCTGGATGTGCGGATGCGGGGGCTGGTGTCCATGCGGGTGGGTATGTTCGTGTATGTCGTGGCGCCGACTTCTGTGCTCTACTTGCGGCTCTCCTAGCATGTTCGGACTGCGAGAGTGAGCAGGATAAGGTCCGCCAGATGCTTCTATGCGCGAGGTCCCTCCTGTGACTGCATCTAGATCAGGGCGAGCCGAGGATGAACGCGAGTGGTGAGAAGAGCTGCTGTGAGAGTGCGAGTTGTGGGGCGGCGGAGGTCGAGACTGCGGATACGTGTACTGATTTGCAGGGTGCTCATTTGTCACAGAAGGTTCTGGGGCGGATTCTTGCTGTTGAAGGAGCGGAATCATAGGGGGCGGTGGCGGCAGCTGCCGCGCGGGGTCATAGCCAGGTCCCGAGTCATGGCGAAAGCCGTGCACGAGAGGGATTCCATAGGGTGGTGGAGGGCCCATCGGAACGGGGGCACCGCGCGCATCTATCGACGAAGGGGTATCTTCGATTGCGACCACTCTACCGTCAGGTCCTGGGATAATTTGAGCATTCGGGTGAGCGCGCATGTACTCGGACAGCTCGCGGTCGTTCGGATCTATCGCATGAGCATGTTCAGGCGGAGCCGGGGGCTGTGAATGGAAAATAGGATCCTGTTCGGCAGGCAATTCTTGCGTGTGTCTTCCAGGAGTCGGCGGAACAGCAGCAAGTCGTTCGTACAGGATGCTGCAATGGTTGCAAGACGCGTAAGGAAACTATTGTCATGGACACAGCGCCTGAAAGACGTACGCTCGCTCAAGGTTCATCCGACGGATGTTCTTCTTGGCCAATAAGAGCTTGAAGTACAGCCTGTCATTGTCCTACGGGAATGGTATAGCAGGAACGAACGCAAGGTTGAGGACGCGTTTGGAAAGGTGTACTAGGAGGTGACTCACCGACTCGATCTCCTTAACCTTCTTTTTCAACTCCCTGTACTTTGCTTGATACTTGACATCCTCCGCGCCAGCAGTTATGCCCATGATACCGCGCTTCTGCTTACGATCATATTGGGCAGAGATAGAGGGATTGCTCAGGTATGGAGGAGGGTAAGCGGGCCCGGGGGAGGATGGGCGTTGCATCGTGGTGGAGATGAAGAAAGACGCGGAGAGGCACAGTTCGAGCCACGTTCAGGCGGCTTAGCTGTCATCTTGTTTGGTGTTGAGTCGTTTCGTATGAACTTCCCATAGTTCGAACGGAGAGGCGCTAATGGGGTATTTGCGCTACAAGGGCTGCTTTGTTCTGTCATCTGAATACCCTTTTTTCATGCACTACTCTACTTGCAAACTCCATAGCTACAATTCATGCGGATACCCCGGGGGCAGTGGTCGTATAAATCGTTACACAGGCCATCTAGTTGGCCAGTATAAGCCTGTGTAAGCCATGCCGACCACGTGGCGGTGTTAGAGCACGAGACGCCCGTGTGCTCGTTCCTGCCTCGTACCAACCTCGACTGACTTACTGCTCATCGCGCTGCCTTTGCTCGGCTGTGCCCACACTCCGCGACCTATCATTTAACAGGATTGGATATCCGTGACTGCGCTAGCAACTGACTCACACCCAGGGAAGCATTCACCAGTGAGTCTATACGTGTCACCTCTAATTGCATTTGCGTTCATGTCTTGACAAAATCCCATGCTTCCCAGTGTCAACTCCCTATCGACAGTAAGCCATTGTTCGACTCTTCCGCCAGCGACTGACAGTGAGAGCGCTGTGCGTTCGTGCTATGCAGGGATATGCCTCCCCCCGGAGGATTCGAGCCTGTCAAGTACAAGCGCAACCTCCCGCTCCGCGGACCGAGTGGCCTTGTTATTCTCGGCGGTGTGACGGCCGTCTGCGCCTGGGGCTTCTATCGGGTTGGAAAGGGGAACCTTGAGAAGAGGTACGTGGAAAGTTTGTCATCATATGCATAGACTGGAGGAGGTCAGGCGGACGTTAAACGTGGGCAGTTATGGGCCCGCCCAACGGGGAACGTGGCCTTCTGTTGGATCCGACCGCGCGACCGGATTCTTATCAGTGACAAATCCGGACTGAACATTGCGTCGCTTCGCACAGAGCACCGAGCTGATGCGACGTTGCTTCTCAGGGAACTCCAGAGGGAGAAAGTCTGGTCGCGCATTCACTTGGTGCCCCTTCTCCTTGCGGAGGGCGACCGTGACGCGTATCGACGTCAGCAAGCTGCGCTTGAACGAGAGAGGGAGATCATGAAAGATGTGCCGGGCTGGGAGGTCAGTGATATCTCGAAAGGGACGATGACACCATGTTCATGCTCGCTAACAACAACCTTGTGCTCTTGTGCGGTCGTCCTGTGCTGTGTTGTGTTGCGGTTTGTCGGATACAGGCTGGTAAAAGCGTTTACAACAACCCTCGCCATCGGTCTGCGGAGACAATCGTGGTTATATGATGGTAGCTGGCTTTCCTTGTATCATCTTGACGAGCAATCGGAAATGGAGGTTGATGGGTTGCAGCTGGTGTATTTGTGGGCGGGTGATGTGGGTGGAATGTCAGAAGAAAGCATATGTCTTCCGGTGCGAGGGCTCGGAGGGAGCTTGAGACGACTCCGCCGAAGGCTCGTTTGGACTGGGGGGCCGGAGTCGCCGAGATGTCAGCTAGCCGCCGGAGCACAATGGCGGCCTTTGGACCCGGGATGCGGGGACAGTCCTGCCGGATATGGCCGGATCACGGTGGCCCCGCCAGATACCAGATTTGGAATGGTTTAGGGCAAGTCCCGGGCAGTGCGGTACGGTGAGTCGGTGACTGCGGTGTTTCGCGTCCGATCGAATTGCTCGCTGACAACGTTCAAAACAGCCAGACATTCAAACGCCTGACAAACGCCAGGGAGACGCCACACTAAAAACACAGAGAACCGCCGAGGGCCCGGGTGTGTTGGAAATTGGGTGATAGGGCGAGGGAGAGGAAAGGCAAAGGTCAAGGCAGAGCCAGAGAGCTTGAGCGTGTGTGCATGTCACATTGGATTGGAGGATACGGAGAGGTCTTGGTTGTCGAGAGCTGGCAAGGATCACGCGCACGAGGAGCATAATATTGAGCACAGGTGAGTATGCTTCTGCCGACGATCTTGAGAGCGAGTTCCATATGCCATGCCATCGCGCTTTGATTTCACAGCGAGGACCTGTCGAAACTGTAAGTCCCATATTCGGCCAACAATTCGACCTGGAAAGGCAACGGTCTGTTGAGTCTGAAACTCTCCGGATTCCCGTATGCTGAAATCTAACCCAGATCTCCCGCATCCCAAATCCCGCTGATTCTCACCGAGTCAGCGACGAGGCACCGAGATCTACATAAGTACTTAGTACTTAATGCGCAATGCCTCAAATACGGCCCATTCGTCTCCCGCCGTCCCTCTGCAACATATCCCCTCTTCTCAGATCTATCCATCCCCGTCGCACCCTCTTCGTTCCCACCCTCGCGCCTTCTCCGTCTACCTGCGCATCCCCGCTTGCGCCATCCCTTATAAGGTCCAATCCATTGCCCTTCCGTCCGACAACTATCTTCACTCCGACCCCTTCCTCAATGCCCGCCTCTCCCTTCTACCCCCGCGACGACGACCGCGACGCGACAACCATCACTCTCGCTACCTCAGACATGTCTCTCAGAGACCACGTCCCCATGTACACCTTCGACGACCACGTCCACTACGACCCTATGATCTCCGACCCCGACTCTATGATCTTCGGTCTCGATCTCGACGACGCTCTCCACCAAGAGCCCAAATCGCCCTTCCCTTGGGATGCTAATCACCATCTCATGCAATACAACTCAATGTCCTCCATCCCTTTCCCTGGCTCCCCAGACTCGACAACAAGCCAACTCGACTCCGCCATGCCGGCACATACGCGTCGCTTCGACTCGACGTTCTCTAACGCCAGCTCAAGTTACTTTCCCCCATCATCACCCGAGTACAACGAGTCAACGCTGTACGCGCACTGGATTGCCGACACCGAGCCTGTCCCCCACTCGACGGCCATCCCGATTCCTGTCCCCGCCGGACACCCGCAGCCGCAGTCACCACTGTCGTCGTCGTCGTACGCGGCCTTCAGCGAGAACTCATCCATCTTCCCTGACGTCACCCCATTCTCTCCCACGACCGCTTTCGCCGCACTACAACCACTGCCGCTCTCGCCGTCTGAGGACACGGTCATGACGGAGCAACTGCGCACGGACATCTCTGGGACGGTATCGCCGACTGCGAACTTGTACGCGATGAACGCAGACCCCCCGCGGTGGACATCGCAGCTGTGGGAGACAACATCGAACATGGTTGCTGGCGGGCCGGTGCCTATCGGACCCCTGACTGAGGACAACTTTGCGACACAACGGCCTCGGTTACCTGCACGACGAGGGACGCCTGTCGCGCATCTGTTCCAGTCATCGAGCGCACCATCGCCGTCGCACGCGCGACCACCGCTGCAGGCGCGGCCATACAGCACTCGTCGGTCAGAGTCGATTAGTGAGCACGATGATCGCGATGCCACAGTTCGGAAGAAGAAGCGGCCTGTGGACGAGGTGGAAGAAGCTCAAGCGCAGGAGAAGCGATCGGAGAGTCGTGAGTCGCCTTCCCCCCATTCATCTGCTCCCTAACACGTGATATCATTGACACGTCAATCCAGCTCCCCTCAAATCCGTCCTCCGCCCTCCCAAACTGGCGCCCTCAGCCTGGCAGCTCTACTTCACCGACTGGATCCAGCGTCACCAGGCTTCCAGTCACAAGAAGCTCAACGTCGCACAGGCCGCTAAAGAGGCCGGTCAGGAATACGCTAAGCTATCTGCCAACGAGAAGGAGGTACAAATCCCTTCTCAGGCTGATCCTTGATAGATTGTGACTGATCCCTCTCTCCTCACAGCCCTACCGCCGTCGTTCTCAGGCTCTCAAGGACACCAGGGAGCGCGAGCTCACCGCCTACATGCGCACCCTAACCCCAGACGATATCAAGCGCGAGAACGCCTATCGTACCGCCCAGCGCAAGGCAGGCAAGTCCCGCAGGGGCAACATCAAGGATCCCAACGCACCAAAGAAGCCTCTCAGCGCATATTTTATGTTCCTCCAGCGCATTCGGTCCGATGCAGAGCTAGTCAAGGAGGTCTTCGGCGACGAAACCGAGACAACCAAGCAGAGCGTCCTTGCCGCTGGCAAGTGGCGCTCGATGACTGATGAGGAACGCAAGGCATGTTATTACGCTGTGTCTTTGAATGAACTCTTCCCTGATGCATGTTTCACCAGCCCTTCCTTGCACAGGCTGAGCAAGAGAAGCTCGAGTACGAGGCTGCGCGTAAGCTCTACGAGGAGGGTACTACCGGCTACGGTAACAGCATCAACTTCAGCATCCTCCCCGGCAGCCCCATCAACCTCATGCCCATCCCCCGAGCCAGCGCTCAACGCCCCGTCAAGCAGGAAATCCTCAGCTCCGAGAGCGAGAGTGACGACTTCAATACTGACGACGGCGCCGATAATACCCTTCATCCCGCACGGCGCCGCTGAGCGGTTAGGTTCATCCTCGGCTGCTTAGTATCTTGGACTTTCGCCTCCAGGTTTGCCCTATCGGCGCATTATGAACGTTCTTCCTGCTTCTTTGCTATCCCCCGTCACTTTTGCTATTACCGTTTCGTTATGGGCAGTGCTTTTGCCGCGATTTCCACCTGTACATCTTTCAGTTCAATCGTTTTCAGTTCCGTCTACAGTTTTGTATCTACAGTTCTGTTCGCAGTGCTCATGACCCTGACGAACTCTCAATCTTGCATTGCTGTATACCACCACTCCTCCACCCATGCTGTATTGTTAGCTAGTCATCGTCTCTACAACTCGGTTCATACGTGACGACCTTTAACGACCATTCCCGTACATATGTTTATACCTTAGTCCGACAGTGACAAGCGCGCGACCATCTTCTGATGAGGAGCCCCGTCTTCGTCGAATTCTTCACCCTGTAGATGGTGTAACATGGACAGTGTAATCAGATCCCCATCAGGACTCGGGCATGATCAGGAGTGCGCCGGGGCAAACTTACCTCTGGCTCATAGCCAAATCTGTCGGTGTCACGAGTGGCTCAGATATTACAGTCGGGGCGCGGGTTTAGCCGCAAGAAGAAACCACAGGCCGAGTACTTACTTGCCATAAAATCCCTTGACCGGGATCTGGGAGTGGGATACGACTTGGACGGTGTCCGAAACCCTTGACCCAGAGCTCTTCGCATCAGCTTTGACAAAATCGTGCAAGGAGAGCACGAGTGCCCGCCCAAAGCGGTACTGCCGGAAGTCTTTCAGCACAGCGAGACGGCTGAGCTTGTAGTAGTCCTTAGTTTTCGTGCAGCGGATCGTGCCAATCGGCTGCAGAGATGGCACAAGGCGTAGCAGTATATGGGTCGCTTCCTCGTCCAAGCTAGATAGCGGTAGGGTGCCCCAGAAAAGGATGGACGGTGTTAGTTGCTGAGTGGAGAATGCGCTGAACGTTGAGCAAGACTAGACGGACTGGTCTATTTCAGTGTCGAGCGGGAAGCCCTGCTCTTGGTGGAAGACGTCGATGCGGACGTCGTAGCACTGTTGTCTGAGCTCTGCCCGGCAAGGTTGGCCTACGGGTGGCACGATGATAATCTCGTGAGCGGGCGGGGAGGACATTATCTGGCTGAATGCCGCTGCGCTTGGGATAGCCGATGCGGGCGAGCGAGGGGGCGGGCAGAACGCGGACCTGGTGAACCTAGTCGTCGTGCGAAGTGCGCCGCGGGGGGCGTCTAAAGCCCAAAATTCCGCGAGAAGGCAGTCCGGCATTTGCCGTGCGCTGGGCCGAGTCCTTGCTCTATCCGAATTGTCTGCTGAGCTGTAAGACGTCCTTCCAACCGTGTATGTCGTCGCCTGCCTTACTCTTGCTGCCCTGCGACGCGCTGTTCTCTCAGGTGTGCCCTACGCAACACCCCAACGTGGCCGTTTGTTAACCGTAGTACGGACACAGGGTACAGTCTACCACTCGTCTCGGCGAGCACGGTGATGTTCGAACCTCTCGCTGCAACGGTCCTCACCTCCATCCTCCCGTCTCGCCCGTTTACAACCCACCTACTTGCTCCAAAGGCTGCTTTGGGGATGGTTATGCGTTCTGCGAAACAAGCTTTACCGTCGGACTTCTTTACGCCGCATCCAAGGACGATGGAAGGGAAGGGTAAGGGGAGAGCACTGCCAGAGGACGAGCACGGATCTTGCAGCAGTGCTTTGGACAACCTTCACCTCAGGAGCTGTGGGGCCGTCGTGGGTGAGTGATATCATGCGTTCCCATAGTGCGCAGCAGGAGTGACCGTACGTCGCGTGTACTAGACGGTGCGACTGCTTCTATGACACGGCTCAGCTCTACACGTCCTCGGACACGCCGGTCTTCTGCCCACAAGTACATCTCCTCGGGCAACAGAAGCCACATCCCGTCGCTGCGGGCCTGGATGCGGCAAGTTGACGTGGCCCAGAGGCGGCATGCTTCGAGCCGGCCTTCGGTCGAGCTGTCTCGACATCCACCTGCTCCTCCGGACGAACGGCATATGTGGCAGAAGACCTTCAAGGATGTGGCAGAAGGTTCCGACACGTTCTCCGCCGAGGCCGCGTGGTATGCGTATCAGTGTCTATACAAAAACTATGGAGAGGCTCCTGGACCCGCGTCCACCGCCATTGCTTTCATGGCCAACCTGGTGCTGTCAATAACGAAAGGCCAGCAGGGCAAAATATCTGTGGACCTTTTACGATTGTGGGGAACACGAATACAGGACGCCCTACACCACATAGATCCGGGAATACAGGACATGCCACGGAATTCTATTCGGGTACGGTGGAACAACGTCCGAATCTCTGCGTTTGCTATGACTGGAAAACTGGAAGAGGCTATCGACGGTGCTCGTGCCATGTTCCATCTTTGTGACGACAATCCTCAACTCAAAGACCGACAACGGACGCAAACTCTCCCCCTGTACGGGATCATTATCCTGGCTTTGCGACAGTACCGGGACTCAGCAGCAGCGTTTGACTTCCTGTTGCAGGAGTCGGAGATGCTTCACGAGTACCTCATCGAACGTCCATCCTTTCTGCGGTCTCACAAATTGGCGTTGCATTCCTCTACAGTACTGGATATTTTGGCCAGCATCGATGCATCCGTCCAATTACTACAGTCTGCGCTGCCCCATTGGTCGAAGACGCAGTTGTCCTCTTCTGGGTCCCTACTTATTCGCGCGTTCCGCAGAGCCCAGCGACTAAAGGACGTACTTGCTGTTATACGGTTGCTGCAAAGCGAATCTGTCGCTCTCCCTCACCAAACAATCCTCATCGCCGTCCGCGACCTGACTACGGAGAGGTTGTTTGACGACGCCAACGCAGTGTTTTCCGCCCTGGCCCCACCGAATGAACGTAACCAGTACGGTCCCTATCATTCTACTGGGTTGTTCCTTCACTCTCGACAGGGGGACATCCCGCGCGCACAACACTACTACAACAGCCTAGCGCGACGTCATCTTGCCGACAAACATGCCAAGGTCTCCATCATGCATGTATATGCCACGACCGGGAGACCTGACCGTGTGGTAGAGCTCTTTAATCACTTCTTCCCCCCTCCATCCACGATGACGCCCGATCCGGAGCGTCCTAATATCTTACATTACACCACCGTCATCTACGCCTACTCCCAGGTCGGCGATCTCGATGGCGTTAATATGTGGCTTGGAAAGCTCACAGAGGCAGGCTTCAGACCAGATATACACGTCTACAGCATAATTCTAGAGACCTTCGCGTCTCGCGGGGATGTCATATCAATGGCCACAGTCTTGGACCAGATGCATAACTCAGGCATTAGTATCACCGCTGTCCTTTGCACTGCCATCATCTCCACTCTAGCAAAGCGCAACGACCCTATCGCGGCTGAACGAGTCTATAAGCGCGCTCTCGATGAGAGCGTTGTGCCCGATCGACCCATGGTGACCGCCATCATGAACGCACATGTGGAGTCGGGCTCATGGCAAGGTGTCATCCGCGCCTGGGATTACCTCAATACCGCTGGTCGCGCCGGCGCTAGCATCACCATCGAGGTGTTCAATACGCTCATGAAAGCCTACGTCCTCATTGGTGCACCCTTCCGTACCGTCGCGAACCTATTCCGACAACTGTCCACCAAGCAGCTACGCCCTGACTCACGGACATTCGCCCTTCTCATTCAATCCGCTTGCGACTCCGGTTTTATGGACATCGCCGAGGATCTGTACAGGGAGATGGACCGTTTGGTTGCCGAGGAAAATCAGACTTCGCTCAAGGCCAACGTCTATGTTCTCACCATCCTTATGAGTGGGTACCTCCGCCAGGGAAAGCGGGTCAAGGCGAAGGCTATGTTCGACCAGATGAAAGCCTGCAACGTGGAGCCCAGCGCAATCAGCTACGCTGCGATCCTCAAGGCGTACGGTGAGCAGAAGACCGATCAGGGCATGAAGGTCGCGGAAGAGTTCATGACCTCGCTCATGGACAGCGGGACTGATGACAAGTGGCTGCAAATGCAAGGCGGCCGCAGGCTGACTATCGAGACCATCTACCGGCCATTGCTGAACGCCTACGCCCAACGCGAGGAACCGGCCCAGGTCGAGAGGCTTTATGAGGACATGCTCCGGTCTGGCAGCGATCCCTCTCTCGGCACACTGACGATGCTTCTCGACGCTCACCGTCGGACGGGCAACGTTGCTGCGGTTCAAACTATCTGGCCCGAGATTCACCGCCTTGGTCTTGAGTTCACTCGACAGAACTCTCTCCTCAGCCCAGACTCTGACCAGTCTCCGAACCTGCGTGGATACGGCTCCCTTATGTGTGTCCCGTTCTCGATCCTCATTGACGCGCTATCAGCGGCAGGGAAGCACGCCGAGGTTGCGCAGACGTGGCGGACGCTAAAGGACCAGGGTCTACAATTTGACTCGCACAATTGGAATCATCTGGTCACTGCGCTAGTTCGAGCGGGCGAGCCACAGCGCGCTTTCGACATAGTCGAGAATGTTATCCTCAGGTACCAGCGCCAGAGTCGTCGGCAGCTCGAGCGGGCGCGGGAGCTGCACCCCAAGTCCCCGCTCACGCTGGACCTTCCTCCCCCTGAAGAAGGCGACCTCCCCCCGCACCGGCCAGAAGCCCCGC
>KN050011.1:132442-157859 GCA_000743315.1 Lignosus rhinocerotis TM02
GAACAGCCGCCGCGCAGCGCTCGACGCGGCGTTTGCGCAATCAGGCGTCCTCAGAGGAACGTGGGTCAGATGATTTTGCGCATCCCTTGTTCATCCTTCACACCATGTCGCCCCTATGGAACATCTGGCGGCCGCACGGCGCGACGCTCGTGCTTCTAGGGCGGGTGCTCGATCACCTCAGGTCGGGAAGGCTTGTGCAAGCTATACGGCCGGAGTCCGACTCGGCTTTCGAGCAGACGGCGGTGGACGCGGAGGAGATACGGAAACGGACAGAGACAGCGGGACTGGTGCTGGGCGAGATCTACGACCGTTTTCCACAGACGGTGCAACTAGTACGCGAGTATGAGCTCATGCGGCGCACGTCAGCGCACAGTAATGCAGCACAGGGCAGATCGTAAACAGACAGCCAGATAACATTGCTTGCCGGGGGAAAAGAACTAATAACTCAAGCATCGATACTGTGAACAAAACAGGCAGGCATACAGATTCCTCTGGTCTCCCTTCGAGGACGGGCGTCCGGGACAGGGCAGGGAAGGCGAAGATATACGGCTCTAAATTTACAATCGGGGGAGCTGCTGCAAGGTTCGTCTTCGCGTTAACGTTCACGACGCTTCGTCAGACTCGTCGCCGGAGCCGTCTGAGCCGTCGCGCCGACGCTTCCGTCCCTGCTTGTTTGACCCGTTGCGATTCCGCTGAGGACGGATTTGTTAGCCTGAATTCAGGAACGCTGCGGAGATGGACATAGCGTACCAACGGCAGTTTCTGTCCTTGATTGCCCAATGCGATAGATAGGGCGGTTGTGTCTGTATGTCATGCGGTGTGGTGAGCATTGAAACAGATATGGGAGGTACGATGCCAGCAATATACTTACCAGGGACGCCGGGGAAGCGCTTTGCTGAGAAGACCACGAAATGTTCCGTGAAGGTCTGGGCAAGGACAGGTGACACCTCGGTATGAACGCATGACGCTCGAGGTTCTGGTGCTGGAGGACTGGACGCGCAGGGGTCAGTCGTGCATAGTCATGTCCGCCCAGTTATTTAAAACGGGCGGTTATCGCGCTATCATGGACCACTTACGCGCCGACGTTCATAAGCCGTAGCCTAAGGCGGAAGGTCCCTACGCATCACGGAAGGCGATGTTCAATTAAGTTCGATGTGATTGAGCCTAGGACCCATAAGGAACCCAAGACTCACCTTCGGTCCTGATTGACAGGTCTTGGAAGAGAAAGAAGATCCCGGGCTTACGGTGCTCGTCCAAAAGACGACAGGCGTTCGATGCCAGCGGTCCGACCAGGGTCCGGGTGTAAGTATGGCGGGGCAAGGGCGGTATGGTGGATGGTGGTGTCGGTTCCTGGTATGAAGAACCCTGATGATATTGTGATTGCGTTTGCTGCTGATGCTGCTGCTGGGCGTAGGACGCGGATGCGTACATGGACGAGTCGATCTGTTGATGCTGCTGCTGCGTCGGACTGGTTCGGACAGGTGTGAAAGGCTCCTGCGAGTAACGCGTCTGCTGCGGATATCCTTCCGGACCTCCAGCTGGAGCTGGAGCTACGTTGCCGTAAGCACCATCTCGCGGATCCGGGTTTGAGGGTGTATGTCCGGCGGGAGCGGGGGGGATGGCGTGGCCGTCAATCGTAGAGTAAGCAGACTGCTGTGGCCATGTCCGATAGTCGACGTTGCCTTGATCGTCGCGGACAGGTGTCTGGAGCTGCCAGTCCTGGCTAGCATTAGCTCCGCTTTGAGCGGGGGCGGCATACTCGGGACCAGTCGATTCAGCGTTAGCAGGAGAGGCGTTGCGGTTGATAGCGTGAATCGACGGCAATGCGGGCGGACCATAGGATTGAGTTCGATCAACACTCGGTGTTGCTGGAAAGTGACCCCACGAGGGCGCATTAGATTCAGGTGCAGGGGCATATGGGTGTACAGGCGGGAAAGTGTTTGACTCCTGGAGCGGCGCAGGTTGAGCGGGAAAGGGATAGCCCTGCGGAGGATATGCTGGGGTGGACGGCTGCACGTAGGGTGTCATTCCAGTGGACGGTGGCTGAGGACCGTCCTCTCAACGGGACACGGAAGCATCACGATGATCATGACATACCTGGGTATACTGGGTCGCACCTGGCGTAGGAACAGATCGTTCTGGGCTTTGACGGCTGGATCGCTGATTGCTGGTATTGGTGGTGACGGTGCCTCTCCGTTTGCCCTTGGGCGTATTGGCAGGGACATAGCGGTCGGCCGATGTCGGATGAAGAACAAGATTCATTTCATGCTTGCCGTCGGCAGACCATAGGTCAACTGTCACGAGGAAGAACGAACAATCTATCTCGCTAAGGGTACAGGAGCGTGAGAAAGGGCCGATGGGAGTAATCAACAAGACGCACTCAACGTCGACAAGGGTTCCGTCCTCCCTTCGAACTATCATTTTGGCCACAGCGGCGGGTGCTAACGGTCGTCGATCCTAGAGGAACGACCGTTGAACAAGGCGGAGGAGATACTGTGAAGGACGCGCTCACTTTATCACCGAAACCACACATTCGAGCCCTGATGGGATGCTGGACGACCTCCAAAGAGTAATGTCTATTCCAGTCCAGCGTAGCGGATGTTGAGCGCTGTCAGTCATTGTTAGAAACGAAGTGACGGAACGACTGACTTGCGACCATGCCACTGGCCCCAGGTTTCTGGACCATCGGAGGCGGACATCTGCCGCCCAGGAGCTGCTGAGGAGCTTCCGGAGCGGGCGTTCGTCTTCTGGATCATCGTGCCTATATACAGAGGGTCCTTGGCCAGAACGATTGGAGTTGGGGGGTCAGCAAGCGAGCGACAAGCGGTACGAGGCGAAGACGAGTCGTAATGTAGCAAGCCGCTTGGGAATCGAAAGCACGTTCTTCACACGACCTTGGGCGAAGACTAGAGGAGGGATACCGGAAACGTAAATGAACCCAACTGAGCGGGTGGGAGGTGTCGCCGCTGCACTGGAAAGCAGAAACCCGAGGGAACGGAATTTGTTCCAAAGCCTGTAGTCTGCGCGAAGGTCACAGCCTCCAAGAGAAAACGCGCCACAAGATATTTTATGCTTCGAGGGCGACGAGCACAGATGTTGCTGGAAGCGGGACGCGGCCTGGTAAGGCGCAGGGCTGCAAATGACGATGAGGACGGTACAAAGACAAGAGAGGACTTGCCGAGGTACCCAGCGGCCGATCCGAGTGAGAGCCCGTGCCAAGCTCTAGCGCCGGGAGATTTTCCGGAGAGGACCGGTCCTGTCACGCCTCCGCCACCCCCCGACGCGCTCGGTCACGCGCCCGCTCTCTTGCGGGACCACCCATCGTCCCCCAGCCATGACACAGAAAACAGGCCTGTCTGGTAGTAAAATACCGGAGAACTTGCATAATCACTCAGAGGCCTTTATAATTTTTCTCACACAGTGAGTGCTGGTGATCCGACCGTGGAGAACTTGCATGATCACCCAGAGGCCTTTATAATTCTTCTCACACCGTGAGTGCTGGTGATCCGACCGAGTGGTATGGCAGACAGCAATGCCGCCACGGTCCCAATTCCACGGGATGTTGTCACTCAACCGCGTGCATCAGTCTCCATACCGTAGATGTCTCCAAAATAGCATCGCCCCGTATGCGCATTCAAGTGTGTGGATATAAATCTGCACTGCCGTTCAAGAAAGAGACCGAGTCTGCACATGTATCACAATATTGACGCGGTCCAAGTCCTGTCCTGGCCAGCGTGACATTGACAACATGCGCGCACTCTTGTGTCACGCGTTCTGTGGTTCACACTTTCCCACAATGGTCAATCATTGCGCAGTGAGCAAGACGCGTGCTTTCGATGATCATCATCACTAGTACTGCCGCGGTGCAATCTCTGTCCTCAACGTGAGCTGGACGTCTTCGACTGGCACCCCTTTTCATCATCTGCCTTCTTTGTACACAATGGATCAGACTGTGGTTCGGAAAACACTGCAAGAGCTCATCAAACGCGAAGATCTCGATAACAAGCGATGTGTAGACTGCAATAATCCCAATCCGCAATGGGCCTCTCTGAGGTGATTTTAACTCATCCATCCATCGTTTCACGGAAACCGTCAACTCCGTCGCGCAGTTTTGGAGTCTTTCTGTGCCTACAATGTGCAGGAGTACACAGAGGTTTTGGTGTCCATGTTAGGTGCGTATCTTCTCTTCCAGAGACCAACCGGTGACCTCCTTGCTCCAACTCCTCATGCACAGTTTTGTGAGATCAGTTTCAATGGACACATGGCAAGAGGAGCAAGTCAAGAGGATGCAGGTCAGTTCTTCAGCCTACCAGCTTCAATGGTCGCACGCAAACCGTCCCTCCCCAGATTGGTGGAAATGGGCCATTCCGAGAGTTCATGAACAGCTATGATCCCCAGACTGGTGGATACAAGGAGGGAATGAATCCGTATGACACTTATCACAGCTGGGCGGGATCCCAATACAAAGAAAAGGTGCGTGGTACTCTCATCTATTCGTGCCTCAGTCTGACAGTGTTACCAGCTTGATGCAACTTTAGCCGGCAAGTCATGGTCTCCATCCGCCCCGCCAGAAGACTTCAATTCTCCCAGCACTTCTATGAGCCCGCCCAATCGGCCTTCATCCGCCCAAGGGCTTCGCAAGTCGCGAGCGTCTGCCCGTTCGAGCACTGGACGATATCTCCGGAGCGATTCCGCCTCCCCCGCCTCGTTCAGCATCCATAATTCACCTGTATCCAGTCCGGATCCGGGCATGGCAGGCTCATACGACCAGAAGGCGGCCAATGAGGCGTTCTTCGCCAACCTCGGGAATGCAAACGCGTCCCGACCCGCCGATCTCCCTCCTTCTCAGGGGGGCCGATACCAAGGATTCGGGAACACGCCCACACCCCCGCCTGGCGCTCAGCACCCGTCATTCGCGCTGTCGTCCGCAAACGCGCTGACGTTGGCTGACTTACAAGACAACCCAGTCGCGGCGCTCAGCAAAGGCTGGTCGCTCTTATCTGCTGCTGTCGTTGGTGCATCCCGTGCAGTAACAGAGAATGTCATTCAGCCGGGTATCGAGAAGGTCACAGATCCAACCTTCCAGGCCGGTGTGAGAGGATATGTCTCGGAGGCTGGAAAACGCGCCGGCGAGGTGGGCCGGACTGCGAACTTGTGGGGAAAGACAGCATTCGGTGTGGACGTTGCTGAGTCTGTTGGAGGGGTGGTGGGTACTGTCAAGGAGAGGGTCGGCGGTGGACCGGAGAGGAGAGGCTATGGCGCGTTGGCGATGGAGCACGAGGAGAGCTCGGCCCTATATCACGATGACGACGATGACTTCTTTGGTCAGTTCAACAGTGGGCCATCTCAGCATAACACTGCCCCAACGACGGCCTCCCAGGCTGCCGATACAGTTCACCGCACACCCGCCAAGAAAGAAGAGGATTGGGATGATTGGAAGGACTTCTAGAGTTGAAATTCGACGCACAGGTACATGAGCTTGATACGATACACATGACTATTATCTCAAGGATACCTTCGTGTTATGTTACTGTATGACTGAGAAGGCTGTGTCAACATACAATGCGATGCATTGAGGTCAGTGAAACGGGTGCTGCAGGAGGGGTGTGCAGTGCTCGGCAGTGCCGGTGAGCTTCCACGATAGACGGAAGCCAAGTACTTATCCGCTTGCTTGTCAAAGGCATAGCACTGCCACCACGCCCTCATGTCGGGCGTCTCGGTGTTTGGCAGTACTACTAGTAGTACTTATTGCTGGTCGACTCGCTGCACCTACGCTTACTGTCATAACCTGCTTGCTTACATGTCTGCCTTCGAATCTCTACCCGTCGAACTCATTGCGGACATACTTGGGGAGCTCGACATAGCGTCCTTAATTACCGCCTCGTATCTCTCTCGCCGGCTCAGAGCAATCGCGTCGGACACTTCTCTGAATCCATGGCGCCGACCAATCCTGCGCAACCTATACGGCCCAGATGACGAATACGAAAGCGCTCTGAAGCACTTGAGTGTCCGTCAGACGGTTCCCCGGCAAAACTGGGTAGACATCTTGAGCCTAGGGAAGCCGGAATACCTGCTCTTTGAGATGACACTCCCAAACCTGAAGGAACCGGAGTGGGAAGAATGTTTTAACAGAAGGTTTCTACCTGGATGGGCGAAGTGGAAGACGTCGTCCTGGAAAGTAGCCTTCCTGAAGTGTGTACTCTTTGCTCTTATTTTTCCCCGGAGACGCACCCGAATCATCCACCTTCTAGAATCCTGCACCGCGTTTGGCATCGGAGCCACTCGTCGTGTACAGCTGATGAAAGTTGGACCAAGTATGCAGTATCTCCTCACATATTGGTGTAAAGCTTTGCTGACCTCCAGCAAGATATATATTGCTCAATCGCAATGGCACTGCCAATCTACTCGAGGGTTCTTCTCGCAATTATAACCCGCTGACGGTCTTCCATGAGATCAAGTAAGTACAAGAGCCTATATCCGACGCTTGGAGCGTTGATCGTCCTAAAGGATGCAGAACAATCTCGCACATTTACCCACACACGTTCGTGTATGTATCCTTGTTCCGCTAACTCCCGAAAGAAACGACATCGACTGATCTGCGTCCTCTCTCTTCACGAACCAGCTCGTTGTGGAGTTCCGCGACGTGCGTGTTATCGCACTAGGCGTACTGAACAGGCCGCGTTCGTCGTACTCTGTCAACCAGAACGCGCGATTCTTTCTCCATCCCCCGGGAATCACCAGAGGGGATGACGAAGATGACCGTGCGTCGACAATTGCGAGAAGCATCTCGGAAGGAAGTGATGATTCCTATGTACCTCTCGTTCCGCCTCCCGACAAGACAGGAACAGGTATGGTAGTCGCCCCTATCTGCAGTTTCTTCGATGCTGATAGACGGTATTCCAGTTACCAATCTCAAAGATACCTACCGTCAGCTGACACATCCTCTTCCCTCACCTTGCCATGTGAATTACCCGTTTTATACGCCGGGTGGACAAGACAAAAGGTGGCTAGGCAACGAAGAAGTAGAAGAAAATGGCAGAGAGTGGATCGGGCCCATGCTGTACGTGTCCGACACAAGGCTGATTTTTTGTCTTGCTGATGGTTTCTTCTTGCAGGATTGCTGCACAGTTAGTCAGCCCGCAAACGAAACAGTTTGTTGAGGAGGAAGGGCGAAGTCCTCTACAAGATCTCGATCTCGTAGTCGGTCCAGGGAGGAATCAATATGCATCGCTCACCTGGGTCGATCTCACAGCAATCGCGCCGTGGCTTGAACTCACGAACAAAATTAACGGCGCCGGTCTTGGTCACTGACGTTATTCTCAGTTTGTCGACATGCTCCCAAGTGTGTGTACGAGTATGTACGAGATATTGCGAATGTGCGATGATAGGACGTCGAGGTCTGTGGCCACCTGACGTCAGGGACATTGCATGCTTCTTGCCCCCAGCGTCCCGATAGCTCCCGTCTGTATCCGGTGTGTATCATGTTTTTGGATTGCTTCCAGGTATACCTGTTTGAAATGAGCGGCCCCTCCTTCAGGACATCGAACCATCGCCCATCATTCCTCCAGCTCCGCCAGCCGTTCCCGCACAACCTTCCCCCGGGACGGGTCGGGTGCTGTAGAGCCATTGGCGCGTCAGCCGTGCGACATGGAAGCCAGCTGTTCCTGAACCTGAATATAGACTGGGCACTACGTTTGCTTCCCAAGGACATTGACCGCCGAGCGCGGACATCTGAGGGAGGAAGGAGGAAGGAGGACCGTCGCTGCCACGGCTGTGGGAGGCGTCCCACCGCGGAGGGAACGAGTGTCAGCCAAGGACTCACCTCGCCTTTCGTCGTCCGCATCGCCTCCACTGCGCGTGATTGCGGGCAAGAGCCAGTCGCGACGATCGTTCTTGCAAGCCTTGAGCATCGGCGGGAGGGCCTCGCAAAGGTGTGGCAGCGGTCCAGTGAGCATTGACAGCGTTCTGGCGATTCAACGCTCGTGGGCTGCCAAGTTGACTAGCGTGGCAGCGTGCGTAAACTACCTGGCAGACGGCGTGCAGTCTCTCTGTCGCAGGAAGGCGACGGAAGCGGAGGATCGTGGCGTTAGGCATCGCGTCGAAGCACTGTGGCGGGAGAAGACAATGTGCGGTGCGAGGTAAAGTGTGATCGGCGAAGTGGCTTTGGGCGTCGAGACCGAAGCTGACCAGTATGTGGACTCAATCCAACTGGTTCCCCCGCCACTGCAGGTATGGCACAGTATACGGTTTGTGTACCCTGGCATGGACGTCGGAGCTGGTGTCGTTGACCGACACAAGACTCCAAAGCTTCAAGGCCAGATTTCGGAAGAACAGCGTCGCCGGGGATTTGTGTCGTAAATGGATGGAATATGACCGACAGAGATTCCGACAATTGCATCCAGTTGCAGACGCCCCGGCACGCATTGGCGCCCCTAAGTCTCAGTCTTGTTAGCATCTGGGGTATTGAAATCTCGCCTACACAATGGGATTCCGGAAGAGCACGGGCCCTTGTCCCGTGTCCCCCGAGTATGGATTCGCATGATATCCCACCCCATCATTTCTGGCGAGCCTTCTCCCCAAGTATGGATTCGCATGAGATCCCACTCCATCATTTCTGGCGAGCCTTCGATCCAGTTGTGATGAGCAAGCCTAATAGTCATGATACAAGTCGTTTTGCCGTTGACCGATAATCACATCGTTTGTGGGCAAGCACCCGCGAAACTAATCGTGTTGCCTATATGCTAGAGCATCCGACTTTGCTCTTTATTGTTTTCCCTCTATAGGCTAACGTTCTGATTCGCTGAGGCGGGCCATTCGAGGGGCGTCAAGCTCACCATGAGGCTACCACCCAACGGCGGTAATTGTCTGTCGGTGCTGATCTTGATTATCCGACTGTCTCGGTGAAGCTCGCACGCTTGTCCTCCTTTAAATTGGTTGCGCCCATTGATTTTCTATTGTTGTTTGCAGGATTCTAGTCATTTTACCTAGTACTCCTCGCGCTCGGGAGCATGGACCCGGAGATCGCCCAATGTCACTCCATCCGATCGAGCAGCCTTGTCTGTGGCGATGTTCCGAGAAGGCTTGGGGTGTCCACTTGCTAGTGCGCGCGCTGTATAAAGCTTTGCAAAGAACCGGGACATGTCTGCATTTCTCCCCGACTGCTTTAGGATAACAAAGATCGGCGGTGGGCCACCGGCTGAGCCACCTCCCTCCCCCTGCTATTTAATCGCTAATTTGCCGCGCGGAGCGTGGTCTTCACGGTTTCACTTGCTACTACAACCATCTACTTCTTGCCGCTTTCTTAGGCTGCTCGCTTTTTGCACTCGCACGACTCTCTCGCGACTCTCCCGCGCACGCTCAAGCCACGCAACTCATTCCACGACATCATCATTTCATCACTATCCCAAGTTCCCCAGCATGGTTCTCACGCAGGTCAGGAAAGCGACTAGGACGATCTCGGTAAAGGACGATGTGGTTAGAAAAACAGTGCGTTGCCAGATCTTGTCGCTTGTCGCTGCCGTCCTGATCATGTCTCTAACCATAGCCGAAGCCTAAGCCTCACAGATGTGAATGGCCTGGTTGCAGGAGCTCCTTCAGCCGCAAACCAGACATGGTTCGTCACGTCAGGACGGTGCACCAGGGCCGCAAGTGAGTGTGGTTGATGTTAGCGGGTCAATGAATACTTATTGTTCTCCGATGTCACCAGGGACTTCGTCTGCCGCTGGCCAGGCTGCGACAAGAGGTTCGCCCAACAGGCGACCCTATCAACTCATGAGAATGTCCAGTAAGCCGTTGCCGCAACTCTTGCGCAGAGACCGATGTACTCATTCGTGATGAAGCACCGGCGAGAAGCCGTGGTTATGCCCCGCCAACGGTTGCCCACGGGCTTTCGGCGATCAGTCCTCCTGCGCTCGTCACTACAGGGAGCAGCACACCGGGATGACGCACTATTGTCCCTACTGCCCCTCAACGTACGTTGACCCTCCATAGAACTCTACCCAGGCTGACAGACATTCATACAGCAACAAGCGCCTCACAGAGTTCCGAAACCATTTGCTCAGAGCCCACGACATCCCCAAGACGAAGGAGATAGACGTCGAACTCTACAAGCTTCCCGAAAGCATGACGGTTGACGACCTAGCTGTCTTGCCCCAGTTCAATGCGGAAGGCATGAACGGCATCGAGATGAGACGTAGAATGCCCGGGCGTGGGCGAGGCTCGCGCAACGCCTACTCGGCTGGATCCTCAGCTGGGTCCGCCCATGCTCTATCGAACTACCCAGGCCGTGAGTTGGTAGCACTGAAACATCTACTTGTTGGTTAAGCTCATTGGACCTCATTAGTCATCTCCATGACCCGTACGTCAAGTATTGACAGCCTCTCCACGACCCCTTCCCTCTCGTCCGCTAGCGTCAGCCCCTCCCCGCGCACTCTTGACGTCGGCCTCGATGGGTTCCCTGTCGAAACGTCGCACGTAGCGTACGGCGTCCCGATGCACGGCAACTGTACGTGTCCTGCCTTATCCCAACCGTTCTGGATTGTTAGCTGACAGAGGCCAAATCAGACCTCGGCGTTGATTTCGGGACAGAGAATGGCAGCGTCCCCCCTCCTTACCGGCCGGTCGACCTCAGCCATGAATACTCTTCAATGAGCGCTGACAACATGAACCAATATTCTGCTCCCCGCGACGCGACCACACATGCCCGTACGTCGCAACCCTTGTACTAGGTCCATCGAAGCGACTGACCCAGATCGTCTCTAGAGCTCATGCATGCGCAGCCGTACGGTTGGGAGAAGGCATTCGTGGACCCTAAGCTCCTCCACGCGTCGGGTATCTCCACTGGATGCGGCGCATACGATTACGAGGGCTTCTCGTTCAGGACGGCACCCATCCAACAAAACTCGATGTTTCAGGCCGGATGGAACCATCCCAACTATATGACCCCTGTTCCCGTTCCGCAGCTCAGGCGGTCGTCCTATGCGCAGGAAGCCGCATGGGCAGGGATAAACTAGAGCGACCGACCTAATGACCGTATGGACCTGCTATGACCTTTCTATTCGTTTGGACCTGTGCGTTTTTGATTTTTGCACGACCTGTTAGGTCTGGCACGGCTTGCTCTTCATTGTCCATATACCAACCTTCTTTCGGGATGTAGTTAATAGCATATCCCCGTCCAGCATGTATTTTTTGATCTGTACTCTTGCTGCACCAGTCTCACGGTCCAGACCCGGAAGTTCTGGTTGACTACAAGATGGACGGTGTTGAGGAATTTGGAGACATGAAGAAGTGGCTCGAATAATCAGGCAGATTCGGCTGATCGTTGCCAGAGAATTTGAATGATAAGAGCAGTCAGTCACAATTTGAAGACATCCACTGTCACGGTATTCATTTGTCTGAACTGCCAGTACTGTGTCTCTTGTGAGACGAAGGATAGCGTCCGCTCTGGACGGCTCAACTGCTCAAACTGATGGACGTGAAATTCTTGCGGGAGATGAGCAAGGACATCTGAAGCAGAGTGTTAGCTGCCCATTGACATCCACTGTCCAGTCGTCCCAGCGTCCAGCACATTGATGGTTTGACTCACAATTCGCAACTGCAACCCTTGGAAAGAAGAGCACGTGATTGACAGGAGAAGCCAAACAAGAGCCAACAGAGCGAGTGTGGCTGATTGACATCTTGTTTGGCGCAAGAGAAGACAGAGTCCCAAGTATCGCTCCCATAGCCTCAGTCTCTCTCATGCTTCCTTGACCCCCGCCTGCTCCTCCCCTCCTTTCAAAACGCTCTCCCTTACCGTCTCGCGTCTACCTCGCTCTCTTTTCTTGTCAGCAGTCAGGCCTATTCTGTCTACGACTGTGTGCTCCAAGATGCTAGCTTCACCTCTTCTGCCTCCATCCCGGTTTGCCGAAGACTCTTCCTATAGGCCAGCAAAAGATCTCGAGTCGTTCAACAAGCTCTTGCCTCCCCCGATCGAGTTCATTGAAGGCTCTTCGTCTGGCGCTCTAGCTGTCGCGGAAGGAAAATACCAGCCTATCAACGAGGGGCCGAAGGCGGCGGCGGCGGCAGATGTGAGTACATATACGATGGACGCGTTCCCCTTCCTCTTATCCCGTCCGTTGTAGTCCCACGTGCCCAAAAAACCTTTTTCTGCCACAACACCCAAGCTGTCGAAGGGATTGCCAGAATCTGCCCTTCTCCAAAAAACTCTGTACTCTGGCCCAATTGAGACGCACTGGCCCCCCAATGTCACTGTTGGGCGCGGCCTCAACAACACAGGCAATACTTGTTTCTTGAACAGCGCCCTCCAGTGCTTGCTTCATACTACACCCTTACTGCATATACTGCTCAAGCATTCCAGCAAGGATCCTTGTAAGTTCCTGTCTCTTATCCCCCCACCCCCAACTCAACGCTGAATGTGATATAGGTCGCTCCCCGAAGAACACCTACTGCATGATTTGTGCACTCCGCCAGGTGATGATAGAGGCGTACTCGAAGTCGCATCCAATCACGCCCTACCCCGTTATCACGAAGCTTCAAGGTACGCTGCATGAGCCACCAGGTTTCATCCATCGCTCATTCCACGAAAGCAATCGCCAAGCACATGCGGAGAGGGAGGCAAGAGGATTCTCATGAATTCCTGCGCTACTTCGTTGATGCTCTTCAACGGTCTGCACTTGCAGGTCTTCCCCAGTAGGTCGGCTTGCATCACACACTCTCAACATCTCCTGAACACTGTCACAGGAAGCTAGACTCGAAATTGGCAGAGACGACTTGGGTCTACTCAATCTTTGGCGGTCTCCTCCGTTCTCGCGTTAAATGCCTTTCTTGTGGCCATAACAGCGACACCTTCGACAGGATGCTCGACCTTAGTGTTGACATCGCGTCAGTGCCATCGTTGCGCGATGCACTTCGCAAGTTTGTCGCCGTGGACCATCTTCGGGGCGCCGACAAATACAAGTGCGAGAAGTAGGTCACAGCGCGTCTGTAGTGGGGAAAGACCAAGCTGACGCGGTTGTCAGATGCAAGAAGGCCGTCAATGCGGACAAGCAGTTCACCGTTCAGGAAGCACCGCTAGTCTTGACTGTGCACCTCAAGCGCTTCTCTCCTATGGGGCGCAAAATAGGTCACCAAGTGCGGTACGATGAGCGCCTTAGCCTGGAGCAGTGCATGAGCGAGGGTCAGTTTGGACCTACTTATTCGCTCTATGGCGTCATCTCGCACGCCGGTGGGGGCCCAAACTCAGGACACTACTACGCGCATGTGAAGGGCGGAAACGGGCAGTGGTACGAGATGAACGATGACTCTGTAATGCGGCAAAGCGGCGCGCCACTCGACATGAAGAGCGCCTACATCCTCTTCTACATCCGTGACAAGGGGCAAGCTCTCGAGGCTGTTCTCAATGCTCCTTCATCACCGCCGGTCCGGCTCTCAGTCGTTGCGCGCATGAAGAAGCGAAAGATTATTGAGAGCGACGATGAGAGTGAGCGGCCGTCGCCAGCGAAAACGCCAAAGCGTTTCATCGGCCCCATTCTCCCACCTGCTTCCCCGGCGACCCCAGCGAAGGATAGCCCCAAGGCTGATCCTCAAGCCGAGACGCTCAAAAAGAAAATCGCTGCGGCGAAGGGTGCACTCATGAAGCTCTCGGAGTACAAGGATGACGACGACGATGACGATGACGACGATGTGGGTGAGAAGATTTCGCAGATGGGGGACGAGAAGGATGCCGTATCCTCTGCCGACGCGCCACCTACCTCAGCATCATCTGTTCAGACTCCAGTGCCCACACACTCCCCTGCTCGTCCAACGACCCTCGTCCCTACCTCGACATCTACCTCGGGCTCCTCACCTACACCCGCTGCCTCTGCTACCTCATCATCTCTCGGACAATCTGGCATCCCTCCCTCATCGTTCTATGGCACTCCTACCCCTAAGCCCAAGGATAAGAAGCGGAAGACGCCAGACGGGGAGGAAGAGGACGCGTCGTATAATCGGTGGGCGCGGACGCCGATATCGCCTCCACCGTCGAAGGAGCGGCGGTTGTCTGCCGCTAACCCCTTCAGCAAGCTGAAGGGTAGCAACAACCTCCAACAGCGTAGGGATTCATCAGTGTCCCCAGGAGGTGCACGTTACGGACGCAAGAGACGCGCTGCTTTCTTGTTCTAGAGGTATAGAGAGAGAGGACTCTCATTGTATTGTCATTGACTGCTGTGTTGTACTGCACCATCCGTATTCACCTCCATACATCCAACCACCATCTACATATCTTCCCTTTTCATACCACGCCTACACATATCACATCACACGAACATCCGATTCTCCATTTTCGAGATTCTTGCAGCCGATCTAGTAGAGACAGTCACTCCTCATGCACCGAATCATGTTGCCATCACACAGTACTGCTCACAGACGAAACGCAAAGCATCGGATGTCCCAGTAGCCACCGCCCGCCCTCGGCATGAATTATGATAAAAACATACCAGTACACCCTATCATAATTTTGCCTTCCCCTGCTGCCCCTCCGTGCCAGGAACCCTAACTTGCTCAGTCTGCGCCTGGCCCTCCCGGCCCTCCTCCCACCACACGACTGTCACAGTGATATCGTCCCGGAAGCGCCGCGAGTACGGCGCAGGAATGCTAGCGAGCTTGCGGAGGCGATCGACGTCCCCGCCCCCAAGTGCGTTCCGGATAAGATGCGCGCTGAGGTTGTCGTCTTCAAACGCCCACGCGCCCTGTTTCTCGTGCCGGCCCTTGTCCTTGTCCTTGCCCTCGACGCCTGCCGCGCCCACAGCCGTGCGGACGAGGCGGGGAAGCTCAGACTTGGGGATCGTCCCGCGCAGCCCGGCGAAGTGACCCCCGACAAGGGATACGACCTCCTCATTGGAGAGCTCGTCCCAGAGCCCGTCGGTGGCGAGCACGAGAAAGCGCAGCGCGGATTTGGGCTTGGGTTCGTTGGGGTTGGGGAGCGGGAGGAAGGAAAGCGGGCGGTGGGTCACGACGGGCTTTGCGATCACGTATGGGGGGGTTTTGAGCGTTGTCGGGGCGGGGCGGAGAGCTTCGCCTTTGGGTTCCATGAATGCTTTGTTGAGCCTGGGAGAGGTATGTAGGTACTGGAGTATATAGACATAGAAGAGGAATACGTACACTTCTTGCACCTCGCGAGGCCATTTGTAGCGAGCATCACCGAATGCACGGCTGGGCTCGAGGCCGCCGAGTATACGACCGTTCCGAACGACACTTGCGGCCTCGTCTGGGGGATGCTCTGATTGTATCCTTCACGAGTTGTTAGTGTCAGCGTCAAAAGTGGAAATGATGGGACGGACCTCTTGAGCTCGGTAGGATTCCGACCCGTCTGGTCTTCCGTAAGGACTTCTACACGCCATACACCTTGGCCATCCATGCCCTCCTCGTACACACCGGCAACAGCGCGGCTGTCCCCAGTGCATGCAACATATAGGTTACGATGTGAAGTGTCGAACAAAGCTAGCAGAGCGCAACTACCTGCATGAACCTCAAGTTCTTAACGCATATTCGATGACTTTCATTATTTGAGTGCTCACCGGACATTGCTGTTTGTATGCTAGATGTCGCCAATGGGTGTTGGGTCAAATCTGGGATGAGTTTCTTCTTCAATGCTTCTTGGTCCACAGCGTGATATAGTATCTCAAGAGGGGCATTGACAATCTGATTGTCAAGCTTGGTATATGCTGCCTCGATTGCACTAGCAACATTGACGGGATTGGCGTCATATGGGGAGGGTGTCGAAGATGACCAAATGAGGGACTTTGCCTTTTGCAATAGTCCACCGTTGTTAAGGTTGGCATTGGGGTCATTGATACGCATCGCCAATTCCATTGCGACAGCAGGAATGAGAATATCTGCTAGGGCGCGAGACGTGTGAGGCCCACCATGACCATCCATGACAGCAAAGAAGAGATAGTCTCCGGGTGGGGAGGAGTCTGAGGCATCTCGTTCAATGAGCAGATTCCCATTCGTGTCCTCAATCGGGTCGTTGGATGAGAAGTAAGCAGTGGTTGACTTCCAGATGATGCCGCCATGGCGTGCTACGCTCTTTGCGGACGCGTGCTCGCGAATGCGGCCGTCGACCTCGTCCTTGCTGAGAAGCGGGATGCTGCGCGTGACCATTTGGCGTTTCCCGTCGGGACCTACTGCCTTGACAGCGATGTCAAATGTTTGGAGAGTCGGCTTCCGGTAATAACGATAATATAGATAGGCGGGAGTACCGACAAGGACGGTAGCACCTAGGACGGGTTTCCACGCGCGTCTGAGCATGAAAGATGTCTGGAGGACGTGCGCGCGAAGGTACAGAATAGAGTGAGTGGATATCAAAGTGTCTCTTCGCAAGTCTTTGCTTGGCCTGTTAGCATCTTCTACCATCGCATACGGCGAAGAACAACTCGGATGCAAGACATACCAGAAAGTTATGCACAATCAAATTATCCACCCACCCACATACATAGGGTCCCGAGATACGATTAAGTCCAGTTGCTTCAGCAAGGGGTCGTCCAACTCAAATCGGCGAGAGAGTAGCGAGAGGAAACAGAGTGGACGGCGGAAGGCAAGGTCAAGGATGGTCAGCGTCAGGGCAGGGTACTATGAGACGGTCGGGGAATGCCGTCTGTACGCGTCGCGTCGCGTGTCGATCGCGTCGAGATGCCTCACAATAACATGATTTACTATTCCCACCCATCTGAGTCATCCGCTCGCTCGACTGTCGCGGTACACGTTTACAGGATAGCAGCTAAGAAGTCCTGAGTCAGTATGAAACAGCTCAGGGATGGGTACTATATGACTGAAGTACGTTCTCACAATATCTCGCTAGTTCCGCTTGAACACAGAAGAAAACATCGTGTACAAATCGGATAATCACGAACAAGACAGATTGCTCCTTCGCCGATGATGATCCTGTTGACAAGGGATCATAGGTATACTTTGATTACCCATGCAACAATACCTGAAATGTAGATCTGTGACACCGATGGATGACAACCTTGCCCCCTGAAGGCACCTCTGACTGGGCATCGACACGGTACGGTACGCGCCTGGTCGTTGGTTCCATGAAACTCGGTCGATGTGACAATGGGCTTGGGCCCGGGTATGCGCTAATCCATCGAATTTTTTGACAAGTTTGTCCGGGTACGACAGCGGCAAACCTTGCTCGTTGACCGTCCAGGATGGAATCATGACTCCGATCTCGTTCTGAAGTCCTCCATTCTATGCACAACGAGACCGGGTTGTTGGCGAACGTTTATACTCTGCCGCGCACCGCCGACTATGCATCCCATGGAATCTTACCAACGGAACCCCGAGGAGACAGACCCCCGATAGTTCCATATCGGGCTTGCTCAGTTCGTGTACCATCTAGGTGTAGATGCTGTGAGTATTTTGTGCGTTCTCGGTTCCATATCGGGCTTACTCAGTTCGTGCACCATCTAGGTGTAGATGTTGTGAGTATTTTGTGCGTTCTCATAAGCATTGCTGTCGCCGTTGGCCGGACGCGCGGTAACTCCCAAGAGCTAGACTTCTTCAATTGTGCTACGTTTACAGAGACACAAACGTACCCAAGTGTACAGGCTATGACGACAAGAGACTGGGATAAAGGTATGCACTGTAATGATTTACCTGTTATGTTTGGCTCTGCCGAGTCTGCCTATTATTTCACTGCTTCGGTTGCAATCCCCAAACCACAGCTTATGCACAAGGGGTAGTACAAGAGAGTTTCCGGGAGACCTATATTAGGGTATATTCTTCGAGCTTCGGACTGCTACCGTTAATAGTAGGCATGCGCCCAGGTCCAGGTTCGGGACGGATCGCGAAACCGTTGATTGCTTACGAGAAACCTTGAGGACGACGCCATGAGGCTCTGTACCATGTCCCGCTCTTCGGAAGGTTAGGCCATTCACCTTGAGACGTCCTGGGGAAAGTCCGTTCACTTTGGTGGCCTCCAGCTTGACGGTACGGCCAATAGTGAGCAGCGAATCATCGCGCCGCTGACGTCGTCTCAATCTTATCAGAGGTAGGTAATGTCAAATTCTGTGGCTACGTCCGGAGAAGTTTGAGTAGACTATACGAGCTACGTTGAACTCAAACGGCTATTGTGAACTATCTCAACAAAGTTCGGACGCCACCATGGTGGCACAACTGCACCGTCAGGCCGAAGGTCGTATACGTCCGGTCAAAACAAAACCATCTCAAACGCGACCGCGCGAACCCCAAAGACGAAGGTTTGAACCCCAAATAGAGCAGAGCGGGTTCATCAATCCCAGGCTCCTTCCCAACCCAAACCTAGCCAAACCTCGAGAACTTCCCCAATCCTCACAAACAAAACCACACACACGAACACTACTCTGCATCAACATCAATCAAATCCCGCGGCATCGAATACGAGTTCGCATCCACATTCGGGCGATGGCTTCCCCAAAGTCGCGACATGCATCCCAGCTGGGAGAAGCGTCACATCTTCCCTGAAGCATCTTCTCGAGTCCTGGTGCTGCGCCGCTTCCCGTTCAGGACTCCTCGGGCACTGGAGGCGGCATGAAGCCCTATCGGTCCGGCATCCATTCCCTTGCCTTCCTTTCTGACCGCTACTTGCGCCCGCAGCAGAGAAGCAGAGCCCCGCATGCAACGCTGCGCCTGGCGCAAATGTCGTCGGGCCACAGACGCCCACCCACTTGCCCGGAGCCATCTAGGACAAGCTAAATCTTGAGCCATGAGATATATCTGTTTGCGACGACGTAGGGCACGGAAGGGGGGCCGAGGGATCCGGAACGGATGTACGAGAAGACCCCCAGAGAAAGATGGGGCGTGTAGGCCTTCCAAGGGGACTTCCACCAGGGCCTGCGAACCAGAGCTGTTCGTCCGATGTGTGAATTTAGGTTTGGCGGAGCTAGGAGCAGGGAAGGGGAAGAGGTTGAGGAAAGCACCCCCTGCTACCGCCGAGATGGCGAGATACGATGCCGGAGGCACCGCACGAAGAGGGAAATCTCGATAGCGAGATACGATGCCGGAAGCACCGCACGAAGAGGGAAATCCCGAGCCCCGTCAGAAAAGAGGCCCACCATCCCTAGTGAGCCTACCCCTCCCGAAGATACGCCCTACGTTACAATCTAACGAGTTCAGTTCGCTCGCAGACGGGCTTATCGCAGTAGACGACGACGTACGAGAAGTGAGAGGGTCGGCGCGCTACACATAGTCCAGCGAGTGGGCCCACCCCGGTGTGACATTCCTCGCTCTCGTTAAGAGAGCTGCACAAGTGAGTGTGAGTGTGAATGAGTCTCCCGTTCGTTGTCCGCGATGTCCGCGCCCTATGGTAGGCAGTAACACACCATGTAGCTAAGATAGTAGTCTAGATTCAATCGAGGTAGTCGGGTAGCGACAGTAGTGCGCTAGACCAGTGAGCAGTCTATCGCACAGTGGCCCGGAGTTGCAGCAGACGAGTGACGGTGCGGTAACGTGGACGGACTATGTCACGGTGAGCGTGCTCACGTCGCCCTCTCTGCAATCATCCACGTCGAGCTCCCATTGGATTCAGGTTGTCTGCTCTACACCAGTCAATTTACTTGATGCTAGCTCCATATACCATCTCAAGTCGCAGGGCGATGATTCAGCTAGATGAGGACCAAGACAAGGCTCGCCACGAAAGCGCTCAAGTTACCGTATTTTCCTTGTTTCAGGCGCCCGAGGTCATGGACATCAGTACTAGTCTCGTCCATCCGACTAGCTGGCAGGCTCCTCCCCACCGTCATTCGAGTTATGGGGCGATATCCTAGAGGGGGAACGACGTTGAATCAAAGTATCACACGAAGTTAAGTGCCTTGAATTTGTTCAGGTGTTGTCACCCAAATGGCGTGGCCACCAATTGCAGTAAGGGGAGATGTTGGCAAGGGATGTGTGCACCAGCGGTGGTGGTGTGCCAGTCATCAGAATGGAAGCAAAACTGAAAGTGTCTGTCTAGGTATTACTGGATTGGAGGGCAAGGAAGTGGGTGGAAAGGAGGCAGGGTGTTAGGACTGTGCAGTGCGGCTGAAGTCCACAAGTCCGGAATGTCATGAACCGGTCGGTCCACTACTAGGGCTGCTCAATTCTCGTGGACGCTGGACGCTGGACGCGTTGGAAGGCAATTGATGGGAGCGATGGGTACAAGCGAGAGTAGCCGAAAATGAGAGGAAACACATATTCTAGGGCATTAACGAGTATCCATTCGAAGTCCGAAACTTATGTTTCTGATAGATCTCCTTATGATTGACTCGTGAGTAGGCTTCGAGCTATACTATCATTGCACCAGTAATGTAAAATTTGTGTTCTTACTCAAATATCTCGCCCGTCGCCTGACCGTTTGTATTCGAATTTTGTCAAGCTTAACTTATATCATCTCAAAAACCTCTGCCTGTTTTTTGAGGGTGAAAGATGGAGAAATGGGGGAGAACGTGGTGTAGGAGTGCGTTGCGAGAGTAATGTAAAATCCGGAGAAACGCTGTCACGCAGAAGTCACGGACGGCAACACGGCATTAGGGGGGGATTTTGGAGCAATTTATTCTCCGACTCGCGGAATTGGGACCTCTGGGTGTCCAGCGGTGATATGGGATCTTGCAATATTGATACTCCGATCTCTCTTCAGCAGCACAATGTCACGCTTACGGGGTGAACCTCAAGGAACCACCACTTCTACCTTGTCTATTGTCTTGGAAAAATAGCAGTAGAACACTCTCAAGAGCTGTTACTTACTGTGAGAAATTTATGACATTCAGGCCAAGTTCAAGATGAGCCGAAGACAATCAATCTACACACCCATCATCTCAAGGCATTGGTACTTAAAAATCTCAACGACCATCCAGATAAGCTATATTATGATTTTATTGAGTTTAAAGGGGGATTTTCGCTAGTCGAATCGTCGCGTGAGTACTGCGCGCCTGCAGGCACTCTCCCGGCATTTCTCGTGCACGAGCCTGCATTTCCCGGAGCGCGCGTGCCTTCCACACTCACTAGTTAAGTGTGAGAGGGGGAAAGGGGCCAGTTCGCCTCTCTTCCTCGACCCTCTCGTTCGCTAGGTGAGCAACAGAGGCATGCGTCGCGCGTGCGGCCGACTAACCTCTCTTCCTCAAGCCTCTCGTTTACTAGCTTGTTTAGCCGTGGCTGCGCCATCTTTGGATCAAACCTTATGTCTAGTGACAAAACCAACAACAATGGCGGCTGCACCATCTTCGGATCAAACCTTATGTCCGGTGACAAAACCAACAACAATGGTATCTCACAAGCACAGGTGGAGATTGTCAGCAAATGCGAGGGGTATGTTGAGGCCTACAAGAAGAAAGAAGTGTCCAGAACCGCTGCTGTCGGTGGTATTGCCAAGTCACTCGGAAGCCCCTCGAGCAAACTTGACGAGGACGCTCTTGAGTCGACTCTCGACTCCTACCTTGGGATGTTGGACAAGGTTGACCGTTTGCAAAATGGGCAAGATCCCCCTCGCCAGCCGTCTCAGGAGCCCAAGCAGCGAATGCAGACCGCAGACGCCCCTGACGGAGAAGGGGGTGAGTGTCAACGCGAGACGAACCAGAATGAAACGCATAAGCGGCAAAGGATTAGGGGCCCTTCAGATTCAGACTCCGAGTCAGATGTCGGAGATGGAGAATGTGACGGAGAACCCAATGGCAGGCATGTCAGACCTGACCCACAGTTCTTTGCGTGGGCAGGAGTGGGAGACACGCTCAAATGTGCGCTCAGACCTGAACTTCGATGGACCCTCGAACTCCTGCGCAAATACGGGAAAGACATACGGTTCACGCGTGAGCACTTACTGAACACAGTCAGAGTGCCTGAATTCCCAACCGCAGAGTGGTCCAATGTTTTGCGGGGGCAAGCCGTGGACCTCAACCACGTTCTATCTGGTCAGTACTTCCTCGAGAATAACGACAAACAGACTCAGCGCATCGGCAACATTGAGGTCAAGTACCGATCCTTGGAGCCAAAGCGACGGGTTGAAACACTCGGGGACTGGGTTATCGCATGGGGGAGAACAGCGGCTGCTATCAAACTCGCTTTCCCACACTGAGAATCTGAACTTACACACTATCAAACGCACATTGTCTCCTTTTTCGGAGCACTTGCGCCCGGCCAACAACAACGTGTCATTGACTATGACAGAGCCGTTTGGAAGTGAGTCAGCACAATATGGGACACGCTACTCACCAACTTCCACACGTTCACGGACCTCAAAGTCATGTGTATTGATTCCGTCGGAGCGGGAGGTCTCAGCATCTCAGATCCTCTAGGCAGTCAGGAAGATCAGGTAATGCGAGAGCTATCGCAAAGCGAGATGAGGCCTGCAAGAGATGGAACAATGGGCAGTGTAGACACAGTGCCGAGCATGTGTGCGGGCGATGTGGTCGCGCGGGACACGTGGAGTCCCGATGCGCTCAGACTACATAGTGATCGCCCACCACAAGTCACCACCCCTTCCTTCCTGCGCAGTTCCATGTGGGACGACACAGATAGCCATGTCAGGACCTTCGCCTCCATGTCCCTTAGCCATGACCCTTTGCCTGATGTTCCTGAAGCGGCAAGAATCGACCCTCTTGTGCGTAAGACCTTAGCGGAGTGCCCCAACCTCTTCAAGATTGTCACTCCTATCAACGTGCCCTGTTTCAAACAACTTCTCTGACCTCTTCAAGATCGTCACTCCTATCAACGTACCCTGTTTCAAACAACTTCTCTGTAGTCACCCCAACCAGCCTTTTGTTGCCTCCGTTGTGCACGGCCTTTGCAAAGGTTTCTGGCCTTTCGCAGACAAGAAACCAGAATCCTACCCCAACACACATGACGAGTCACGACCATTCCCAGCAGACGATGTTGCCCAGCGTTTCCTTCGAGATCAACATGACGAGGAGATCGCCCTCGGGCGTTTTTCTCAATCCTTTGGACCATATCTCCTTGACGGAATGTACAACATGCCATTGCATGTTGTCCCCAAACCCAACTCCACTAAGCTACAGCTAATTAACAACCAGAGCGCCGGGCCCTTTTCCCTAAACTCCATGATCCGCTCAGAGTCTGTGCGAGGTGCAGTTCTGGATGGGATCCCTGTGCTCGGCGTCCTCCTTCGGCGTCTCCGACAACGCTATGGAGATCAACCACTTGTCCTCTGGAAATCTGATGTCTCGCAAGCTTACTGCTGCATGCCGCTGCATGCCCATGTCTCCATTTTGGCAGATCAGCTTCGCTACATGGATCGTTGCAACGTGTTTGGTGGGCGCGGTTCTCTTTGCATCTGGGCGGCGTTTCTGTCCCTGGTAGCTTGGATTGCGTTCTCTTCGCATCTGGGCGGTGTTCCTGTCCCTGGTAGCTTGGATTGCAGAACATCATTTCGCAGTTGATCTTGTTGGCACATATGTCGACGACAATTTCGGTTTCAAACTCAGATCTCACGTGCTATGGTACCCACCTTTCAGAAAATTCCTGCCCGCTGTGCAAGCTTGGCTTCTTTCCTGTTGGGACGCTATCGGCCTCCCTCATGACGAGCCAAAGCAAGGTGTATGATGTGCAACTTCTGATAATTGGCTTCCTATGTGATGCCGACTCCCTTTCTGTGACGTTGACGCACGATAAGAAAGCCGCGCTTCTCGGTGCTCTGTGAGACGTATGCAACATCGCACGCGTGCGCTGCCGCCCTCTTGGGGAGCTGCTGTCACTTGTGGGTTTTGCGAGTTGGGCCTTAAACGTCAACCCCCTCCTCCGCCCCGGACTCTGCAACGTCTATGCCAAGATTGCCAGCAAGGTCAATAAGCATGCGAGTGTGTTCATCAACTCCGCTATTGTGCGCGATCTCACCTGGCTCGCCAATCATCTAGAAAGAGCGTCTCCAGTCCTCCTCCTCCACAGCTCCATTTGGTCGCCTGCTGATCTCATTCCAGCAAATGCCGAGCACGAGTTTGCCATGGTCGACGCTTCAGGGCGTGGCCTCGGACTTTATTTTCCTTGGCTACACCTTGGTTTCACAGCAGAACTGCCAGTCGACCCCCCCTCGGGTACAATTTTCTTCATGGAGGCATTGGCAATTTGCAGTGCCATACACCGGGTCAGCGCTTGGGTCAGCGCTGGTCATTCCGTGTTGCGCCTTGCAATTCTCTCCGATAATTCACACACTGTCTCCATCTTTGGCTTACGTGCCCCGCCCACCTACAACTCTATCCTCATGTCAGCCTCTGACATCCGCATCCGCTACCATCTCGACGTGCGCGTCGATCACATCCCTGGCCGTTACAATGTAGTTGCGGATGCTCTGTCCCACGGTCTCCTTGACCTTGCCCACCAGCTGGACCCCCTCATCTCGCTTTTTCCTTTTATACCCCCTCGGGATGCGCTGGGGGCGACCAGGTCATGATCACTGTCTCCCCCCGTTCACGCCAAGCCCCCCACCAGGCATGGACTCTCGAGCGACTGCTTCATGAGCGTTCAAGCGCTCTCGAGCACACGCTCGATCGCTCTACCAAGGCTACTTACTCCTCCGCTCTCAACTCGTATCTCACCTTCTGTTCCCTCCATAATTTTCCCATAAACCCTACCGAAAACACTCTAAGCCTATACGTTATCTTTCAGTGCCATCATATCGAACCCCATTCCGTGGACTCTTATTTGTCCGGTATTTGCAGCGAACTTGAAGATTTTTATCCCGACGTCCAAAGAGCCTGCAGATCCGCCCTAGTCTCCCGCACCCTCCAGGGTGCCAAACGACTCTACAGCAAACCCATTGTATGCAAGATGCCGCTCGCGCGCAACGACATTGAGCATGTACAACTCGCACTCTTCGCCAGCAACATTTTCGACGACATCCTATTCCTAGTGCAGTTCCTAGTAGGCTTTCATGCCCTCCTCCGGTTGGGAGACCTCGTCTGGCCAGATCGCAAAGATCTGAGATCTTTCAACAAGATCTCTCGCCGTGCTTCCATTGCTTTTCACACCAACTTGACCTTCGCAGGCACAAGGCAGACAGGTATTCCGAAGGCAACAGTGTCGCTATCAGCACCTCCGTACATGGCAACAGGCCACAACTCGCCCTACAGCGTTACCTCACTGAGCGCGACCGCTTATTCCCTTGTCGCGCTGAGTTATGGATCACGCGCAAGGGGTCCGTTTCTACTCGCTCCTGGTTCCTACAACAACTACGCATTTTTCCCCCCTTCCTCCCACATCAGCAGGCACTCCATGTGCGCTGGTGGTGCAACGGCATTGGCAATTGCGGGCGTCCCCGCTGCTTCCATCCAAGCCATCGGCAGATGGTCTTCCGAAGCATGGCAGGCATATGTCTGCAAGCACCCCCTCATCATTCATGCGATGATGGCCGCTGAGTGTCGCCTAAACGGAGACCCTCCGTCCACATAACACAGTGTTTCTTACCTTTTGCACCCCC